>JAMPIV010012233.1:0-305097 GCA_024509875.1 Oreohelix idahoensis | reverse complement strand
ACTTAAGTCAGGTAATTTCAAAATGGGTTTACTTGTGAGCTTTTCCTTCATTTCTTGGTAAGTCATTTCACATTGTGGTGTCCATGTAATGCGATCTGGATGTCCTTTACGTGTCAATTCAGTTAACGGTGCACATATGGAATTAAAGTTTTTGATATACTTCTGGTAGAAACCACATAATGAGACAAAGGATCTCACGTCCTTCTTGGTTTGTGGTCTCGGGGCTTTCTGTAGTTTCTCTAAATTCTTTGGGTCAGGGGTCATGTTTCCCTGATAAACTGTGTGTCCCAAAAAATTCCAATTCTTTACATCCAACGCAACATTTGGTTGGTCGGGCTGTTAAATTTGCCTCCCTAAGTCGAGTAAACAGCATGTTCAGAGAGTCAATGTGTTCCTCAAATGTTTCTGTTGCTATAAGGATATCATCCATAAAATTTGTTATACAGGGATTATTCAGAGGATCCAATAATTTTCTCATCATTCTAGAGAAGACACTAGGCGCATTCTTCAATCCAAATGGCAATCTATTAAACTCATAGTGTCCTTCTGAGGTACTAAAAGCTAGGTATGGTCTAACCTCAGGCTTTACTGGAATCTGATAGTATCCTTTACTCAGATCCACTTTTGAGAAATATTTAGCTTTATTTAGTCTGGCAAACAGCTGATTTGTATCCGGCAATGGATCCACCTGTCCTTCTGTAATAGCATTCAGTCTCCTGTAATCTATACAGAGTCTATGTTCTCCAGAGGGCTTCCTTAAAAGTACAACACCGGAACTATACGAAGACTCACTGTGCGAAATAATTCCTTCCTTCAACAGATAGTCTATCTCTTCCTTCAAAGCTTTTTCCTTAGCAAACGGAATCGAATATGGTTTCATACAGACAGGTGTGGAGTCTATTAATTTCATATCATATTCCAATAGGTTTGTATGCCCTGGTCGGTCTGTTAACACCTCTACATGATTATTTAGAACCTGTTGCACTCTCTCTTTCTGAGTTTTCGTTAAATGTGTACTGATTTTCACCTGTGCTGCTGTCTCACAGGGGTGTAATGGATATTCAAATGATGAAAGTGGTTCCTTTTTCATCTCCATGGCGATGGACAAGGTCAACAAGTGTGTCTCTTCCTGATGTTCTCTTTCCAAATATTTCTTCAGGAGATTCACATGATAGATTTTTTCTTTCCCCTTCTTATCTATCTTATAATTTGTTCTAGACACCTTCTCTAGAACTGTATATGGACCCTGCCATCCAATTTGTAACTTATTCTGACTCCCGGGCAAAAGAAGCAGTACTTTCTCTCCCACAGCCAAATTTCTGTCTTTCGCCTTCCTGTTATAATAGGCAGCATGTTTCTTCCTGGCTTGTTTCAAATTTTCATTGGCAAGTTTCCAGCCAGTTTTTAACCGAGTGGTCAGCTCATTCACATACTGGTATGAAGATGTAATGTTTTCCTCTGCCTTTTCATCAGTCCACGTTCTTAACATAGCTTCAAGTGGACCTTTTATTGTGTGGACCTATTTGTCCATGCACCGGTATGGTCTCTTCCACTCGAAGCTTTATAGTGATGATTTTTCCTCCCAGAACTATCATTCACAAAACGACCGCTACCAATTTTTCTTTTGGGGCTTTCTCCCCTCTTAAAATTCTTGATGAGAGATTTCCTCTCTACATCCTCTTCCTCCAGTTTGTTTAAGTCCGATTGAGGGATTGTCGGCTTATCCTGGGGTAAGACATCTTTTTGCACTCTCCGCATAGTGGCCATTGTAAAACAGTTAAGTGAAGCTTGTCCGTGAAAAGGGGCTTCCCATTCCATTTGGTCCACTTTATCAAATCTATATTTCTTTCTATTATCAGGCCTAATTTTGCCCCGTGGCGTGTCCAGGTCCTGATCCATGTTCCCACTTGTGGGTGTTCCCTCATGTGCTATGCTACACCTTTCTACAAAATTTTCAATGTCCCATCTTGCTTTGGGCCAATAATAATTGTGAGCCACCTTTTGAATGATGGTACCTATCTTCTCATGGTCCCCATCTGGTTTCACATGTAGGCTCCTTATTAATTCTGTCCTGTATCTTTTTGGAAGAACCAGCTGTCCGTGACCATTGGATCTAGCTCCAGTCTTCCTATACATCAACTTGTTTTTCATGTAAAAATCTCCCTTGCCTGGAGTTGTATGACAAGTTGACAATTTTCTGAAACAAGGCTTGAGTGTTTTATCCCCAGCCTGTGCCTTCCTCATCTCTTCTGGAGTGGTATCTAACATAATATCCTCCTCCTGCCTTGAGGTCGACCTGACCTGAAGGGTTGCCATATACACAGGTTTCCTTCTGCAACGGTCAGTGTCATGATTGTCCATCTGACAATTCTTACACCACCTTTTTCCTTGGTTGAAAGATTTTCTTTCATCATATTTCCTTTCATCGAATTGTGGGAATTTATTTTTATTGTCATACCGTGGCCTATCAAATTGGTGCTTACCTTTATTTTGATCCCTAGGATCAAATTTATTAAAGTTCTGTGGTGCCCTGAAGTTATCCACCTGTTTCTTTTTATTACCTGTTACCTCTGCTTGAGCTGCTTGATACCTTTCAGCAACATTTAGCAACTCACCCAGCCTCTCTGCACCTTGTTCCATGAGAAACTTTCTCAGGTCTGGAGCCATGGACTCTCTTAGTTGCTCTATAAGGACCATTTCCTTAAGATCTTGGGTTTTCCCCAGAGAAGTCCATTTCTCCAAGTATGTCTCTATTCGTGCAGAGAACTGGTGATAGGTTTCACCTGACAGTAGTTTAGCATTCCTAAATGTTTTCCTGTAAAACTCTGCATTCTTTTCATACCTTAACAAAAGAGCCTGCTTTAGCATGTCATAATTTTCCTGATCACCTCTGCTCATTTTTGCAAAAACTTCATAAGCTGCCCCACGAAGTCCCTGAGATAACTTTAAGCTCCACCTTTCTCTCTCTAACCCATACGTGGTAGCTAATAGTTCGTACCTTTTTATATAGCTCTCAATATCATCGTCTTTCTCAACAAAATGATCTAAATGAAAATTCATAGCTGAGGTTGAGGCTCCTTGAGTAACCGTAGCATCAGAGGCAAAGGGACTGGCACCATTTTCAGGAGCATGGCCTTGAAACTCAAACTCCCTTAGTCGTAACTCATGTTCCCTTTGTAATCTCTTCTCCTCCTTTTCTGCTTCCCTCTCTGCAGCTAATCTCTTCTCTTCTCTTTCTGCAGCTAATTTCTTCTCTTCTCTTTCTGCAGCTTGTCTTCTTTCCTCGGCTTCCAATGCTTTAGCCTCTTTGTCAGCCTCAATCTGCAACCTCTTAGTCTCAGCCTCAGCTTGCAACCTCTTAGTCTCAGCCTCAGCTTCAAATTGTAACTTCTTAATTTCCCTTTCAGCCTCTAACCTTCTTTCGGCTTCTTTTTCTAATCTTCTTTCTTCGCGTTCAATAAATTTGTCACATTCCGTTGTGACATAGGCAACCATAACTTGCCCATCTAATCCTAACTCTTTTGCAGTCTGAACCGCAGCAGATCGAAATTTGGCCAGGTCCGCCATTGTCTATTATGTAAATTTATACAATGTCTAACCAACAATTCAATCTCTAATGGACAACACAGGCACCGTGAGCTCAACCTTATTTAACTCCACCCAAGGATACCTTTTAATTCTTATATTCCCTGAAGTGAATTACCCCCAATATTTTTAATAGTTAAAGATTCAAAATCCCAAGAGCGAGACCCCAATATATGTGGTGAAGTGGGATGTTATAAATATTTATAGGGGACTTAGTGTACTGACTGAGATCAGCTGTGAAGGTATCTATATCTATTAAAAGTAGTGTATTATAGATAACCTTACTTGCTACCACATATCTCTTTATCTCAGTCAGAATTATTCTGGAATAGTGTGATGCTACGTTATGTGTCTAGGGTATGTGTATGATGAAGTGTAAGTCACAACAACAGACAGATAAACAATTAATGTAATCCACTACTCTTGACAACACTGTGACACTCACATACATATAACACTCTACAAAGATATCTTAAAAGAGTCACTGATAAACTTTCGAATAACAATATGTATTCATTACTGGCATGAATGAATATGTGTCCTGATTCAACTACAAGGGAACCAGGAATCACAATCAATTTAAATTACAAGTTATGTACAGAATGTATTTAATATGAATATTGTAGTGACATATATATTATTACAAATGTTCTATGTGTGTCAGTTGTGTAGTAGTAAAATGAGGTAATACTGGTTTTGTTTTGTTCAAGCTCTGTTGGTATTGGTCATCATGACTTCAATAGTTTGTCTTTAGGGACTATTATTGGAGATGTTCACAGTTCCTGATTTTAAGACAAGTAAATTCCCCTCTGAATGGTATTTTTATAAAGTTATTTCAAGATGAGGGGACATAATGTTGAGCTCAGCTGGCCAACTCTGCTTATCTTGAGTGATGGCGGCAGGAGAGGACTCCTCTGCTCGAATTCTCTTCTGGGCTCTGGAGACACCTCACTGATAGCTAAAAAGACCAAGGAGTATGCTGTCCGACTCTGGATTCAGCAAATCTCTGACCAGATGCTGCTCACTACCATCAAGACCACTGTCCCACAATTTCATGGAAATAAACACAGATACGTTGATTAGCAATGAATTCTGGCACAAACTGGCACAAATTCCGTTCTGCCTATGTTCCAGGCTTTTATTTTAGCAAAAATGTGAGCTGGCTTCAACGTACTGTCGCTTTATCAAGCTTATTTGAATTAGTGGTCTCGAACTAACGCTCCCAAGTGTGTATATCAGCGAGACTGGCCAATGAGCCACGTTTCGACAAGTGTTTGAAAAAATGTTATCTTTTCCCGTCTCCCCTAACAACCAAGATAGTATTTATAACCCGACCAATCGTGGTTAGGCTTTCATTTGTTGCGCTCCAATCAATTTGGAGTTTACATGGTAGGCTATTTATGTAACGTAAGGTTTTTTCAAACACGTTATAAAAAAAATTTTATGAGCAGAAATGATTTTATGCTGTCAGGCACCCCCAATATTTTATTTTGGGTATAATTTATTAATTCCTGGACTATTTGCGTAACGTTTTACATATTATTTGTCAGCAAGCCCTAAGGAACCCAAAAATACTAATTTAAAGGAGCTACGTGGCTGCGTTCAAAATATGCAATTTCTTCTATCTCCTGTTTAGAAGATGTGCTGTCTGGGTACTGTTATGTGTTCAAACGTAAACCCATATAATGTTGTCTTTTCTAATAAGAGTCTGTTATGATTTATAAACCTAACTCTGGGAAAGGGTAGTGTATTTTATCACTGTCCGTCTGAAAAAAAATTAGTGCATGTAGACTTACACGCGTGATGGTAGTAATTGTGTATCGCGCGAAGCGGGTTTAGTGTTCGGCTTTCTGCCTCTCCCTTCTCTTTTTATCCCTTTAGTCCATCTGTTCGTTCGTTTTGGTAACGCAGTATAATTAATGTTAGGGTTAATTTAGGTCATTACGCAGTACGTCTCAATGCTTTTCCAAGAATTACAGCACACGTTTCATTGAAGAAGGCGGGTAATAATACAGTAAGCTTTACTATCAACGTGAAAGCGTTACAATTTGCAGACGAAGCAGAAAACAAGGGGGATTTCGAGTACATTCTTTGGGACAGCACTGTCATTTTACCATTGCTCTTCTCTTTATTAATTTTATTTGTTAGGCTTCATATTTACCTAATAATTTATATATGTGGATTAGAATATTCCATGACAGATATCATACAATGTGTTGTGCAAACAGCGGTGTAATATATTAATATACCGCACTATTTTATTACATTATATAAAGCAACAGTAATTAATAAGTAATACATGTGTTGATCTTCGTTGACATAAAACATTCAATAGAAGAAGATGTGGACATCATCCGCTCCCAATCTAGGACAGGACTTGATATCCTCAAAGTTCCACAATGGACACAATCTCGCATCTTCAATGATGTGCTGCGAAAATATCAATAACACAAATCTTAAAGACAACTGGTAAATCTCTTAATACAATTATGCAAATATATTATTTAAATGCGGCCGAGTGATCTTTTGGCCCGTATATCACTAACTAAGCCTTCTTAGATAATTACATGGTACAATGTTATAAATTCCCCTCAAAAAAGTGAGAAAAAAAAATCTACTAACATGTCATTATAACATTGGACTGTATATCAGGAAATATATATATATGACAGAAGAATCATGTGGAATCGTGTGGGCATCTGGACAGAATGTCTGCCATTACATTATCCGAACCACGGATAGCTCGAACCGAGAAATGAAATGGTTGAAGAGCTATGGCATAACGAGTGGACCTCGAGCTCTTCAAGTTTTTGCTCTGAATAGCAATAAGCGCTTTCTGGTCGGTTTCCACAATGAAATGTGCGCCTAGAAGAAATCTTTGTAACTTCAGAATAGACCATACCATAGCCAATAACTCACGGTCTAAAACCGAGTAATTCTTTTCTGCAGCATTTAATTTCCTAGAGATATACATCACCGGATGCAGAGTATCAGAATACTCCTGCATTAGTGCCGCCCCAATCCCAGTTGACGAGGCGTCACTTCGAAGAACAAAAGTCTTCTCAATAGTAGGTAACCTAAGAATAGGTGGAGATGAAAATAGGGCTTTAACCTGGTCCAATGAGGATTGACATTCTTTAGACCAGCGGATCAGATTAGGCGACCCTTTCTTCAATAAAGTAGAAAGCGGTGCCATAATGGAGGACAGATTCGGAATGAATCGTCCGTAGAATTGGATCAAACCTAATAGACTCCTTACTTGTTTCTTCGTCTTAGGGACCGAAATGTTAAGTATTTTTGAAACATTGTGGTCCTCTGTCTTTAAAAGACCACGACCAACACGATGACCTAGGAAAGAAATCTCACTAAATCCTATAAAGGCTTTAGAGGGTTTTGCAGTCAAGTTATACTCGCGAAGAGTGGACAGTAATTCGTATAAACCCAAATAGTGATCTTCCCAGGAATCACTGAATAGACAGATATCATCTAGGTATGCTATGACATCTGTACGATATGCGAGAATTCGCCGCATCATGCGTACGAATGTAGCAGGGGCGTTCATAAGACCAAAAGGCATGAAATTCCCTTGGAATAAACCCCTAGGTGTAGAAAAAGCTGTAAAAGGTTTGGCACGTTCAGTTAGCGGGACTTGCCAATAACCTTTAGACAAATCTAGTTTGGTAAAGAATCTAGAATTAGAAAGTTTATTGAGTAGCTCTTCTAATGAAGGCATAGGTTCAGCATCGAACTTCGTAACTTGGTTCAATTTGCGATAATCTACGCAAATGCGAATGTTATTATCCTTCTTTCGAACAATAACCATAGACGAAGAGTATGCTGAAGTGGATGGTTCAATGATTTCCAAACGTATCATTTCATCCAATTCTTTTTCGACTTGAGACTGGAAATGGATAGGTATTGGATAGGGTCTGACTCTGATAGGATTATGATCAGTTAGCACAATGTCATGTTCAATGACATGTGTGTCCCGGGATGTCTGTAAGAACATCCTGAAATGTTTGCAACATCGAAGAAACTTGTCGATGTTCCTCAGCGGAAAGATTTGGAGAAACGGTCACGTTTTTCCAAGATTCCGTAGAATAAAGTGGGACCATAGAAAGAGGAAGATTGACATCAGAAAAAGTAGTTTCCTCATCCTGTATAACTGACAGCGATGAGTACTGACCATGAGGTACTTGAGAATTGTCCGTTGCCTGGAAAATAGGCTGCAAATAGTCAGGTCTTTCATAAAATTCCGTGAGCATATTTATGTGGAAAGTTTTATGCTTTCCATCAATATCGACAACATAGTCGACATCAGAAATTTTGGAGACTATTGCATATGGACCTTTCCATGCAATTAGAAGTCTGTTCTCCCTTGAAGGAAGTAGAACGAGAGCTTTGTCACCTGGACAAAGTTGTCGTAGACATCTATTCTTATTTGCAAACTGCCTTGCCTTTTCTTTAGCAAATTCGGAAGACGAAGTTGCTAGTTTGCATGCCTCGATGATCTTTTGCCTAAGAGCAATGACGTACTCATAAGAAGATTGAGTTTCATCGCTAATATTATCGGCAGTGATTAGATCGTGAAGTAAAGACATAGGGCCGCGCGGTTGCGCGCCAAAGACAAGTTCAAAAGGGGAAAACCCCGTATGTTCATTGGGGACCTCTCTATACGCAAAGAGAGCCGCGGGTAAGACCCTGTCCCAATCCTGAGGATGATCCTCAGTTATCTTACCAAGTAAAGTTTTCAGAGTCCTATTTAAACGTTCGACCAACCCATTAGACATTGGGTGATAGATACTGCTGAGAGACCTTTTAATGTGTAGCATAGACATTACCTGTGACATAGTGTCTGATATAAGTTGAGTGCCATGGTCTGACAATATTTCTCCGGGAAAACCCAAGCGAGAAAATATCAGCCAAAGAGCGTCTGCGATGTCAGCAGTTGAGATGCTCTTGAGAGGTATTGCCTCTGGCCAACGTGTGCACATATCGACACATGTAAGGATAAATTGATGTCCTCTAGCCGACTTAATTCTAAAAGGACCGATAATATCTATTGCCATTTTTTGAAAAGGGCGAATAGGAATGTCAGCAGCCTGGATAGGCGCAGCATGTCGTGGTCCTTTAGATTTGACCTCCTGACATACTTTGCAAGAGCGACAGTACATTCGTATGTCCTTGCTCACAAATGGCCAAAAGAAAGCCGCAAGAACTCTCGACTTTGTACGGGAAAAACCCATATGTCCAGCACATTGCGAGTCATGAGCATGTTGCAATATTTGCAATCTCATGCTCTTAGGCACAAGAATTTGTGAATGAGTGGACGTAGTCGAGTCTTGTACCATACGTACAAGTACGCCGTTCTTCATAGAAATCCAAGATTTTCTATTAGTATTTTGATTAGGATCACCTTTTTTTGCTAGAATGAAGAATTTTTGTAAAGAAGGATCTTCTTCTTGCAATTTGATAAATGAGTCACGTGTAATAGTCAAGTGACTATCTTGGTCATTTACTTCATCATTATTAGTTAATGAAGTTTGAGGTGGATCCAGAGCATGTGCTCTTGTGACCACCGCATTGGTAGCTTCAATGTTTTGCTCTTCCCAAACAGCAATCTGCTGTGGGGTACATTCCCTAACTCCGTGAATACGACCAATAATAAGGTCCGCAATAGGGTTTGGAAGTAGACACGCGTGGACCTCTCCCGTGAAGAAAGGAGTAGCAATGTGTATTATAGCAGTAGGATACTTTTCCAACGTGCCACCAAATGTGACACATTTGATGACCTTTCCTGTAGCACAGGATGGATCTACAAGAGATTGCCTAACCCCGACAGTAGTACATCCAGAGTCAAACAACACTGAGACTGGATTACTATTTACAAGCCCCTTATGTAATATAAGAGAACCTCTCCCATCATGAGCAACATTAGCAGGAAGAGCGGGCAAAGGATGACCACAGCTTAAAGTACTAACGGTCTTTGGGTCAAATAAAGTACTGCATTGGATACATTTATTTGCTCTACCAAAATCAAAAGATGAGCATCCGATAGCATTATGGTCTTTATTATCATTAACCTGTTTATCTACTCCCTGAGATTCTTGTTGAACAGAGTTTGTCTGTTGATATTTTTTTCTCTTATGTTGCGATCTACCGCGACCATTATTGCCTCTGCAATTATCATTAAAGTCCCTACTGTAATTTTTATCCTGGTTTGAGTTCCAGTTTCCATAACTGTCATTACCATCTCTATACTGTTGAGAACCTCTATTATCCTGGTATTGAGGTCTCTGAGAAAAATATTTTCCTCTATACCGATTACCTTTGTGAAAATTTCTAAAGTTAACCGGAGTAGAATAACGTGTAGTATTAGGATGTCTCCAGTTCTGGGAAGAAGAATCACCCTGGAATTGATTACTATGATTCTGGGCATAATTACGGTTACTCTTTTTATTGAAATTTTGCTGGCTACCCTGAAATTTACGCATAAAATTTGGGCCATAAGGTGCTGCCGAAGCAACTGGCAGACCTTCTTTTACTTTAGAGTTGCTAATGGTTATGTGAGGATGCGCAGTAACATACTGGCTACAGTATTCTTCCATTTCTTTTATGTTTTTAGGCTTACGCTCATGAAGAAAAGAAAGAAAAGCTTCATTAACAGAAGACATAACCTTGTCTCTAAGTAGTAAGTCCATAAGAGCTTCAAATGTATTCTCTGTTTTAGACAACTCAACCCATCGTAAAAAAGTAAGACGGATGCCTGAGATGAATTCAGAGAATTCAACTCCAGTTTCTGGTAACATGTTTTTAAATTTAAGACGATATCCGTCCTCGTTAAGTTGGTACTTCTTTAACAATGCCGCCCTGACAACCTCATAGTTGTTCTTGTCAGGCACATCTACCATACCCAACAAAGTCAAAGCATCACCTCTAAGTATCTTGGACAGATGATAAACATATAATGTTTTATCTATATTATGCACCTTACATGCACTTTCAAATCTATCTAGATAAAATGTTATATCATCAATTGAAGCATTGAATGCTGGTAAATTAAGCTTGAAATCAACAGCATTAGACTTATTAGCAGATGATACCTTATTAGCATCATTAGCATTACTAGATAACTTCAACTTTTCTAACTCCAAAGCTAAGAGTTTTTCTTCATGCTCCATTTTTGCTTTTCTCTCATCAGCTTCTCTTTGTAACCTTCTTTCTTCAGCCTCAGCCTGTAACTTTCTTTCTTCAGCCTCAGCCTGTTTTTCTAATCTTTTATTTTCAGCCTCTATTTCAAGTCTCTTATTTTCAGCTTCTTTTTCAAGTCTCTTATTTTCAGCTTCTTTTTCAAGTCTCTTATTTTCAGCTTCTTTTTCAAGTCTCTTATTTTCAGCTTCTCTTTTTTGTTTTTTCCATTTCCATTTGTAATCTTTTCTCATCTACCTGCATCTGCAGTTTTAAATTTTCAGCATCTATTCTCTTTTGTTCAGTTTGTTCTTTCATTTTCTTTTCTTCCGACTTCAATGCCTTGGCATATTGAACAGTCGCAAATTCTTCTAATTTATCACCTGTCTTCCCAAGGGCTTTACCCTGCTCAATAAAGTACTCAAATGTAGACATGATGTCTAAAATGTGAGTACAGAACCTGAAATAATTAATTATCTTATTTCAATCTTAATAGCAACAAGACTTAATAAAGTGCTTGTATAATCACTATGTTTACCCCAATCTCTGTGGGAAACAAGACTTGACACCAACTTGTATTATCAAATGTATAATAATATCACAAGTCACCTCTTAATTATCAGTGCACTACACAAATCAGTGCATAACCATCAGTTATTTATCATAACTGCACTACAATAGTGCATAAGCAAAAAACCACCAGTTAGTTATGATAAGTGCACTATAGACCAATAGTGCATGAGCATATATGTAACAATAGTGAAAGCTAACTATGCAAGAACTATGCAAACAATAACAAGACAATGTAAACAATAACAAAGGTCACCAACAATGTAAACAATAACAAAGATCAAAGTCAAATGTAAACAACAACAAAGATCAAAGTCAATGTAAACAAAAACAAAGATCAGAGTCAATGTAAACAATAACAAAGATCAAAGTCAATGTAAACAACAACAAAGATCAAACAATATGAAAACATTCGCATAAGTCAAATAAATAAACAGCGAAACTAAAAAGAAATGTGATGACAAAATGCGAAGATATGACAAACAAATGACGCTACAGTGTATACACAAAAATATACGTAAAGAACTGAATAATAGATAGGGGAGACCTACAAATACAAACAATCGAAATCGAAACTAAAAAACAGAAAGAAAGAGAGAAAAGAAAAAGAAAAAAAAATATACAAGAAACAAAAATAAAGCACAACTCGTCACAACTAAACAGATATAGCAACGATTGTCGCTAGCAAATTTCACAGTAGGAAATTCGCACAGTCCCTAACGAAAACGCTAACAGTAGAACCTCTGTGACGTGGTATCTTCTACTGAAAGACACCGCCCAACCGAGAAAACCCGCTGAATATAAACATATAAATATACAAATACAAATAACATATAACATGTAACAAACAGCAAAAAGTGTGAAAGAATTTAGAAGGCTCAGCTAGAACATAAGGGCACAGTTCACAAACAAAACAGGCCACTTAACTTCTATGTATCCACAACGTCAGCACAGTTCAGAACAGGATGTGATCAGCATTCTTAGGACAATGATCCAACGTTGATCCATATCTGCTCTCGTAAACTGCCATGACGAAGGAAATGAGCTTCTGACAGGAAACAGCTTCTGAACTTGACCTTCTGAATTCTACAAATTGACTTGAGCACTTGACCTTCTGAATCTGCAACAGTACCTCTGAGACCGGAACAGTTGTTACGGCACTTGTCCTTCTTCTTAACAGATCAGGAAATCCATTCGCTCGGTACTTGTCCTTCTAGTTGTAGACAAACTTCAATACTGCCGAGCAGCGCCGGGTAGTTTCAAAATATCAACAACTGTCAGTAATGCCGCGTCTTTCAAAAAAATTTCATCAAAGGTGATGAATAGAAACTGCAACGTTGTCTTGTAGTCTGCTGATGATGTCTGGGTTTGTTGACCCCCTTGATAGCTGGTATCAGAGTAAACCAACATATGGCCACCAAAAATGATAATGGTGGATTTGAGCTGAAATGATAACTTGCCACCCCTATCGACACCTGGTATTAAAGTGCAAGATGTAGGTGTCTTCTCTGATTTAGAATGTTGCTGTGTGTGTTGCAGTAGAACAGTTCACAGGGTACACCACAGGCAACATGACGTGTAGAGTCATAGAAATGGTAACTTCGCTTTAGTTTTATACCATTTATTGCACGCCACAAAACAGTCATGATATTTATGTCATCATCAGCATAGTATAACGAATGCAGCATTCAAAATCATATTAACTGATAGTCATGTAGGATTCAATACTCCATAGTTGTATGGTAAACAGATATCATAAAGTTCTGGTTCGTGAAGCTTTATAAATAATATATATAACTTCTGCAACAGTGTCAGCTGCAGATCTTCAATGTTCATAGACAATAATAATTATTCCCTTCCTGATGCTAGCAGATCAGATGTATACAATAAGTCCGTTTACTGTCTGCACGTGAATAGCATACATGGATTACAGGTCAGCTCGACCTTTATAACCTTCCTAAGTCTAACCATCTGACTTGGACGTGATCTCTGATATAACGAATCCTGGAACACAGACAATAGTCTTGTTGGTCTAGAGCGACCCATATATATATAACTAGTTCAGGTATAAAGATACCGGTGACTTAATCCTAGTCAAAGTACCTCTCCATTTTGAATCACACAGGCGAGCAAAAAGGCGACAAAATGACGAACCTCTAGATGATAGCATAAAGTTCGATACAAGAGGAATTACCTTATTTCGGAAAATCAACCATGAACATATGCCTCCAGGCAGGCTTGAATAATACTGGGAAATAGTCTAGTTAGCTAACTAACTCACAAAGACAATGTATTTCCCTCAGAAAATCACAAGACGCAGGTCGCGTCTGCTCGCTACTCAGACCATTTCTAAACTCCCGAGCTGGGCGGAACAACAAACGAAAACCAAGTCGAGACATGCGCAGAGCGACAATCTCTGAGTCGCCGTTCACAATAAGACGATTCTAAGAACATTCGAGATAAAAGTCTTACACAGTCGCGCCTTTTATGGTCATGAACAGAAGCGTTAAGAAAGGTTTCAGACATCTACAACAGTTGACTGATACTACCAAATAAGGAGATATGGTCACGCTTCGTTCAAGAAATTATAGACCGAACGTGTCTCTATACAAGAGAAGGCAAACTCCTAAAAAATTGTAGTCTCGATAACTCGGATTATGTCCCTTTGACTGTAAAAAACATAATACACACTTCAGTCAAAAAATGATCATACATACGAAAAATGATCATACAAAGGCTTTGAAAAAAGTAATTATTTGTGCGTAACATTACCGCACCCTCCCGGGAAAAAAAATGAAACATTTTTTTTTTTTAAATCCTGGAGCCGGAAAAATCTAGGCTCCTAACGCACGTATGATGCGCGGATATATACCTAACAAATTAGCTCAACGCATGGAGCGACACTGAGATCATATCTCAGATCCTTAGAGAAAAAATTTATCTAAGTATACGCTTATATATTCCAGGAAGGTGCCACCAACACACGCCACAATGATGGCAACATCATAATGAAAATCAAATTATTCTCATACCAATATATGAAATTAAATATATTATTATGATATCATACAATGTGTTGCAAATAGCGGTGTAATATATTAATATACCGCACTATTTTATTACATTATATAAAGCAACAGTAATTAATAAGTAATACATGTGTTGATCTTCGTTGACATAAAACATTCAATAGAAGAAGATGTGGACATCATCCGCTCCCAATCTAGGACAGGACTTGATATCCTCAAAGTTCCACAATGGACACAATCTCGCATCTTCAATGATGTGCTGCGAAAATATCAATAACACAAATCTTAAAGACAACTGGTAAATCTCTTAATACAATCCTGAAGATAATTTATTTAAATGTGGCCGAGTGATCTTTTGGCCCGTATATCACTAACTAAGCCTTCTTAGATAATTACATGGTACAATGTTATAAATTCCCCTCAAAAAAGTGAGAAAAAAAAATCTACTAACATGTCATTATAACATTGGACTGTATATCAGGAAATATATATATATGACAGAAGAATCATGTGGAATCGTGTGGGCATCTGGACAGAATGTCTGCCATTACATTATCCGAACCACGGATAGCTCGAACCGAGAAATGAAATGGTTGAAGAGCTATGGCATAACGAGTGGACCTCGAGCTCTTCAAGTTTTTGCTCTGAATAGCAGTAAGCGCTTTCTGGTCGGTTTCCACAATGAAATGTGCGCCTAGAAGAAATCTTTGTAACTTCAGAATAGACCATACCATAGCCAATAACTCACGGTCTAAAACCGAGTAATTCTTTTCTGCAGCATTTAATTTCCTAGAGATATACATCACCGGATGCAGAGTATCAGAATACTCCTGCATTAGTGCTGCCCCAATCCCAGTTGACGAGGCGTCACTTCGAAGAACAAAAGTCTTCTCAATAGTAGGTAACCTAAGAATAGGTGGAGATGAAAATAGGGCTTTAACCTGGTCCAATGAGGATTGACATTCTTTAGACCAGCGGATCAGATTAGGCGACCCTTTCTTCAATAAAGTAGAAAGCGGTGCCATAATGGAGGACAGATTCGGAATGAATCGTCCGTAGAATTGGATCAAACCTAATAGACTCCTTACTTGTTTCTTCGTCTTAGGGACCGAAATGTTAAGTATTTTTGAAACATTGTGGTCCTCTGTCTTTAAAAGACCATGACCAACACGATGACCTAGGAAAGAAATCTCACTAAATCCTATAAAGGCTTTAGAGGGTTTTGCAGTCAAGTTATACTCGCGAAGAGTAGACAGTAATTCGTATAAACCCAAATAGTGATCTTCCCAGGAATCACTGAATAGACAGATATCATCTAGGTATGCTATGACATCTGTACGATATGCGAGAATTCGCCGCATCATGCGTACGAATGTAGCAGGGGCGTTCATAAGACCAAAAGGCATGAAATTCCATTGGAATAAACCCCTAGGTGTAGAAAAAGCTGTAAAAGGTTTGGCACGTTCAGTTAGCGGGACTTGCCAATAACCTTTAGACAAATCTAGTTTGGTAAAGAATCTAGAATTAGAAAGTTTATTGAGTAGCTCTTCTAATGAAGGCATAGGTTCAGCATCGAACTTCGTAACTTGGTTCAATTTGCGATAATCTACGCAAATGCGAATGTTATTATCCTTCTTTCGAACAATAACCATAGACGAAGAGTATGCTGAAGTGGATGGTTCAATGATTTCCAAACGTATCATTTCATCCAATTCTTTTTCGACTTGAGACTGGAAATGGATAGGTATTGGATAGGGTCTGACTCTGATAGGATTATGATCAGTTAGCACAATGTCATGTTCAATGACATGTGTGTGTCCCGGGATGTCTGTAAGAACATCCTGAAATGTTTGCAACATCGAAGAAACTTGTCGATGTTCCTCAGCGGAAAGATTTGGAGAAACGGTCACGTTTTTCCAAGATTCCGTAGAATAAAGTGGGACCATAGAAAGAGGAAGATTGACATCAGAAAAAGTAGTTTCCTCATCCTGTATAACTGACAGAGATGAGTACTGACCATGAGGTACTTGAGAATTGTCCGTTGCCTGGAAAATAGGCTGCAAATAGTCAGGTCTTTCATAAAATTCCGTGAGCATATTTATGTGGAAAGTTTTATGCTTTCCATCAATATCGACAACATAGTCGACATCAGAAATTTTGGAGACTATTGCATATGGACCTTTCCATGCAATTAGAAGTCTGTTCTCCCTTGAAGGAAGTAGAACGAGAGCTTTGTCACCTGGACAAAGTTGTCGTAGACATCTATTCTTATTTGCAAACTGCCTTGCCTTTTCTTTAGCAAATTCGGAAGACGAAGTTGCTAGTTTGCATGCCTCGATGATCTTTTGCCTAAGAGCAATGACGTACTCATAAGAAGATTGAGTCTCATCGCTAATATTATCGGCAGTGATTAGATCGTGAAGTAAAGACATAGGGCCGCGCGGTTGCGCGCCAAAGACAAGTTCAAAAGGGGAAAACCCCGTATGTTCATTGGGGACCTCTCTATACGCAAAGAGAGCCGCGGGTAAGACCCTGTCCCAATCCTGAGGATGATCCTCAGTTATTTTACCAAGTAAAGTTTTCAGAGTCCTATTTAAACGTTCGACCAACCCATTAGACATTGGGTGATAGATACTGCTGAGAGACCTTTTAATGTGTAGCATAGACATTACCTGTGACATAGTGTCTGATATAAGTTGAGTGCCATGGTCTGACAATATTTCTCCGGGAAAACCCAAGCGAGAAAATATCAGCCAAAGAGCGTCTGCGATATCAGCAGTTGAGATGCTCTTGAGAGGTATTGCCTCTGGCCAACGTGTGCACATATCGACACATGTAAGGATAAATTGATGTCCTCTAGCCGACTTAATTCTAAAAGGACCGATAATATCTATTGCCATTTTTTGAAAAGGGCGAATAGGAATGTCAGCAGCCTGGATAGGCGCAGCATGTCGTGGTCCTTTAGATTTGACCTCCTGACATACTTTGCAAGAGCGACAGTACATTCGTATGTCCTTGCTCACAAATGGCCAAAAGAAAGCCGCAAGAACCCTCGACTTTGTACGGGAAAAACCCATATGTCCAGCACATTGCGAGTCATGAGCATGTTGCAATATTTGCAATCTCATGCTCTTAGGCACAAGAATTTGTGAATGAGTGGACGTAGTCGAGTCTTGTACCATACGTACAAGTACGCCGTTCTTCATAGAAATCCAAGATTTTCTATTAGTATTTTGATTAGGATCACCTTTTTTTGCTAGAATGAAGAATTTTTGTAAAGAAGGATCTTCTTCTTGCAATTTGATAAATGAGTCACGTGTAATAGTCAAGTGACTATCTTGGTCATTTACTTCATCATTATTAGTTAATGAAGTTTGAGGTGGATCCAGAGCATGTGCTCTTGTGACCACCGCATTGGTAGCTTCAATGTTTTGCTCTTCCCAAACAGCAATCTGCTGTGGGGTACATTCCCTAACTCCGTGAATACGACCAATAATAAGGTCCGCAATAGGGTTTGGAAGTAGACACGCGTGGACCTCTCCCGTGAAGAAAGGAGTAGCAATGTGTATTATAGCAGTAGGATACTTTTCCAACGTGCCACCAAATGTGACACATTTGATGACCTTTCCTGTAGCACAGGATGGATCTACAAGAGATTGCCTAACGCCGACAGTAGTACATCCAGAATCAAACAACACTGAGACTGGATTACTATTTACAAGCCCCTTATGTAATATAAGAGAACCTCTCCCATCATGAGCAACATTAGCAGGAAGAGCGGGCAAAGGATGACCACAGCTTAGAGTACTAACGGTTTTCGGATCAAATAAAGTACTGCATTGGATACATTTATTTGCCCTACCAAAATCAAAAGATGAGCATCCGATAGCATTATGGTCTTTATCATTATTAACCTGTTTATCTGCTCCCTGAGATTCTTGTTGAACAGAGTTTGTCTGTTGATATCTTTTTCTCTTATGTTGCGATCTACCGCGACCATTATTGCCTCTGCAATTATCATTAAAGTCCCTACTGTAATTTTTATCCTGGTTTGAGTTCCAGTTTCCATAACTGTCATTACCATCTCTATGCTGTTGAGAACCTCTATTATCTTGGTATTGAGGTCTCTGCAAAAAATATTTTCCTCTATACCGATTACCTTTGTGAAAATTTCTAAAGTTAACCGGAGTAGAATACCGTGTAGTATTAGGTTGTCTCCAGTTCTGGGAAGAAGAATCACCCTGGAATTGATTACTATGGTTCTGGGCATAATTACGGTTACTCTCTTTATTGAAATTTTGCTGGCTACCCTGAAATTTACGCATAAAATTTGGGCCATAAGGTGCTGCCGAAGCAACTGGCAGACCTTCTTTTACTTTAGAGTTGCTAATGGTTATGTGAGGATGCGCAGTAACATACTGGCTACAGTATTCTTCCATTTCTTTTATGTTTTTAGGCTTACGCTCATGAAGAAAAGAAAGAAAAGCTTCATTAACAGAAGACATAACCTTGTCTCTAAGTAGTAAGTCCATAAGAGCTTCAAATGTATTTCTGTCTTAGACAACTCAACCCATCGTAAAAAAGTAAGACGGATGCCTGAGATGAATTCAGAGAATTCAACTCCAGTTTCTGGTAACATGTTTTTAAATTTAAGACGATATCCGTCCTCGTTAAGTTGGTACTTCTTTAACAATGCCGCCCTGACAACCTCATAGTTGTTTTTGTCAGGCACATCTACCATACTCAACAAAGTCAAAGCATCACCTCTAAGTATCTTGGACAGATGATAAACATATAATGTTTTATCTATATTATGCACCTTACATGCACTTTCAAATCTATCTAGATAAAAGGTTATATCATCAATTGAAGAAGTGAATGCTGGTAAATTAAGCTTGAAATCAACAGCATTAGACTTATTAGCAGATGATACCTTATTAGCATCATTAGCATTACTAGATAACTTCAACTTTTCTAACTCCAAAGCTAAGAGTTTTTCTTCATGCTCCATTTTTGCTTTTCTCTCATCAGCTTCTCTTTGTAACCTTCTTTCTTCAGCCTCAGCCTGTAACTTTCTTTCTTCAGCCTCAGCCTGTTTTTCTAATCTTTTATTTTCAGCCTCTATTTCAAGTCTCTTATTTTCAGCTTCTTTTTCAAGTCTCTTATTTTCAGCTTCTTTTTCAAGTCTCTTATTTTCAGCTTCTTTTTCAAGTCTCTTATTTTCAGCTTCTCTTTTTTGTTTTTCCATTTCCATTTGTAATCTTTTTCATCTACCTGCATCTGCAGTTTTAAATTTTCAGCATCTATTCTCTTTTGTTCAGTTTGTTCTTTCATTTTCTTTTCTTCCGACTTCAATGCCTTGGCATATTGAACAGTCGCAAATTCTTCTAATTTATCACCTGTCTTCCCAAGGGCTTTACCCTGCTCAATAAAGTACTCAAATGTAGACATGATGTCTAAAATGTGAGTACAGAACCTGAAATAATTAATTATCTTATTTCAATCTTAATAGCAACAAGACTTAATAAAGTGCTTGTATAATCACTATGTTTACCCAATCTCTGTGGGAAACAAGACTTGACACCAACTTGTATTATCAAATGTATAATAATATCACAAGTCACCTCTTAATTATCAGTGCACTACCCAAATCAGTGCATAACCATCAGTTATTTATCATAACTGCACTACAATAGTGCATAAGCAAAAAACCACCAGTTAGTTATGATAAGTGCACTATAGACCAATAGTGCATGAGCATATATGTAACAATAGTGAAAGCTAACTATGCAAGAACTATGCAAACAATAACAAGACAATGTAAACAATAACAAAGGTCACCAACAATGTAAACAATAACAAAGATCAAAGTCAATGTAAACAACAACAAAGATCAGAGTCAATGTAAACAACAATGTAAACAACAACAAAGATCAAACAATACGAAAACATTCGCATAAGTCAAATAAATAAACAGCGAAACTAAAAAGAAATGTGATGACAAAATGCGAAGATATGACAAACAAATGACGCTACAGTGTATACACAAAAATATACGTAAAGAACTGAATAATAGCAAAGGGGAGACCTACAAATACAAACAATCGAAATCGAAACTAAACACAAAGAAAGAGAGAAAAGAAAAAGAAAAAAAAATATACAAGAAACAAAAATAAAGCACAACTCGTCACAACTAAACAGATATAGCAACGATTGTCGCTAGCAAATTTCACAGTAGGAAATTCGCACAGTCCCTAACGAAAACGCAAACAGTAGAACCTCTGTGACGTGGTATCTTCTACTGAAAGACACCGCCCAACCGAGAAAACCCGCTGAAATATAAACATATAAATATACAAATACAAATAACATATAACATGTAACAAACAGCAAAAAGTGTGAAAGAATTTAGAAGGCTCAGCGAGAACATAAGGGCACAGTTCACAAACAAAACAGGCCACTTAACTTCTATGTATCCACAACGTCAGCACAGTTCAGAACAGGATGTGATCAGCATTCTTAGGACAATGATCCAACGTTGATCCATATCTGCTCTCGTAAACTGCCATGACGAAGGAAATGAGCTTCTAACAGGAAACAGCTTCTGAACTTGACCTTCTGAATTATACAAATTGACTTGAGCACTTGACCTTCTGAATCTGCAACAGTACCTCTGAGACCGGAACAGTTGTTACGGCACTTGTCCTTCTTCTTAACAGATCAGGAAATCCATTCGCTCGGTACTTGTCCTTCTAGTTGTAGACAAACTTCAATACTGCCGAGCAGCGCCGGGTAGTTTCAAAATATCAACAACTGTCAGTAATGCCGCGTCTTTCAAAAAAATTTCATCAAAGGTGATGAATAGAAACTGCAACGTTGTCTTGTAGTCTGCTGATGATGTCTGGGTTTGTTGACCCCCTTGATAGCTGGTATCAGAGTAAACCAACATATGGCCACCAAAAATGATAATGGTGCGCCAAAATGCCAGGTTGAACCAACGACTGGCCACCAAAAATGATAACTTGCCACCCCTATCGACACCTGGTATTAAAGTGCAAGATGTAGGTGTCTTCTCTGATTTAGAATGTTGCTGTGTGTGTTGCAGTAGAACAGTTCACAGGGTACACCACAGGCAACATGACGTGTAGAGTCATAGAAATGGTAACTTCGCTTTAGTTTTATACCATTTATTGCACGCCACAAAACAGTCATGATATTTATGTCATCATCAGCACAGTATAACGAATGCAGCATTCAAAATCATATTAACTGATAGTCATGTAGGATTCAATACTCCATAGTTGTATGGTAAACAGATATCATAAAGTTCTGGTTCGTGAAGCTTTATAAATAATATATATAACTTCTGCAACAGTGTCAGCTGCAGATCTTCAATGTTCATAGACAATAATAATTATTCCCTTCCTGATGCTAGCAGATCAGATGTATACAATAAGTCCGTTTACTGTCTGCACGTGAATAGCATACATGGATTACAGGTCAGCTCGACCTTTATAACCTTCCTAAGTCTAACCATCTGACTTGGACGTGATCTCTGATATAACGAATCCTGGAACACAGACAATAGTCTTGTTGGTCTAGAGCGACCCATATATATATAACTAGTTCAGGTATAAAGATACCGGTGACTTAATCCTAGTCAAAGTACCTCTCCATTTTGAATCACACAGGCGAGCAAAAAGGCGACAAAATGACGAACCTCTAGATGATAGCATAAAGTTCGATACAAGAGGAATTACCTTATTTCGGAAAATCAACCATGAACATATGCCTCCAGGCAGGCTTGAATAATACTGGGAAATAGTCTAGTTAGCTAACTAACTCACAAAGACAATGTATTTCCCTCAGAAAATCACAAGACGCAGGTCGCGTCTGCTCGCTACTCAGACCATTTCTAAACTCCCGAGCTGGGCGGAACAACAAACGAAAACCAAGTCGAGACATGCGCAGAGCGACAATCTCTGAGTCGCCGTTCACAATAAGACGATTCTAAGAACATTCGAGATAAAAGTCTTACACAGTCGCGCCTTTTATGGTCATGAACAGAAGCGTTAAGAAAGGTTTCAGGCATCTACAACAGTTGACTGATACTACCAAATAAGGAGATATGGTCACGCTTCGTTCAAGAAATTATAGACCGAACGTGTCTCTATACAAGAGAAGGCAAACTCCTAAAAAATTGTAGTCTCGATAACTCGGATTATGTCCCTTTGACTGTAAAAAACATAATACACACTTCAGTCAAAAAATGATCATACATACGAAAAATGATCATACAAAGGCTTTGAAAAAAGTAATTATTTGTGCGTAACAGGCTGCCTTCTCAGACTACAATTAAGAATAGTTTATTTTAGATTAGCAGAATTTTAATGTGCAGAATGTCTACAATAAAATAATATGAAAAACAGAGATTAACAATATTATATTATTTACAGGATTGCAATTCACCCATATCAGTAGAAGAGGTGTTGAGAATAGACAGACTTAGAGAACTGCACGATATAGTAAAGCAGTTTGAAAACAAAAATGAATGTGTAAGGATTACTGAGGGTGTAGTGGGAAATTGAATGTGTAATAAGGTTCTCATAATACATATTGATAATAACAAATTAATAGTGAAACAGGTTTCATCCCCAACACCCCAGACTTCACCTCCTTTTTTTTTTTTACATGTACAACAAATGTAGCCTACATTTAAGCTTTGATTCCAAAATTATTACTTACACTGTGCCTCAGTTTTGTGTGTGTGTTTTTTTCCCCAAAGAATTCTAAACAGCAGAATATACCATGTTTTTGTGTAAATTGTTTATGTGAACATACACTTATTATATATTAAACTGATGGGAAATTGATAGGGAGTCAAGATGTGCAGTTTTTCTCCATTAGTTTTAATACAAGCATAATTGGAATTTATAAAAACACAATGCATGCAGTAAAAAAAAACACCAACAACGTTAACAGTAGAATATGAACTTAATGAAGGCAGTTTATTGTTGCAGTCAATGAAACTTGCTTTCCTAGTCTTGGAACGTCAAGGTAATTCATATATGGCCATACCTACAGCACAGTCTGGATAAGGATAAATTACTGGGACCACCTACACAAATTCTGCTTATCAGGAGTTTGCTCAGAGCTGGACATTTTGCAATCAGAATAAAAGAGAGAGTAAAAAGTAATTAATTTTACCTTTTATTTGCAACTGTTTCATCATTTGAGTAGCATTTTTCCACTTTTTCCAGTTTTCAAAAGCAAATTAAAAGCATAAAGTATAGCATCATGTCCTTTGTTTGTACCTTAGATGCAAATACCAGAACATTTAAAACTACATATTTCATAATGAAAAACACGGTGACAAACAAAAATCACAAACTATTGCTATTGGAAGCCGTGCTGGTGTAATGGTTACCACATTGCACTGGCAATCAGGTGGTCAAGGTTCAAGCCCGGGCATAGGCATTTGAAGAAGTGTCACCGACTGGAATTTTGACTGAATAACCTGAACGGCTCCTGAGATAAACCCTCTGTGGATGGAAAGGAGTGAAGCTCCTCACCTGGTTGGGAGGAAAGTCCACAGGTTTCCCAGCTTCACAATGACATGTCATTGGGCCGAAGGGCTGATAGCCCAAGTGCTGCTGGTTACGGAAAAGAAAAAAAAATTTTAAACAAGTCAAATATAATTTTATCACATAAATATTTTGACAATTGTTTGTGGTTTTAAAAGTTTATCTTTTGCTTTGTCTTTCACTTGTGACTAGCCATTAACTGTAGCTTTAGGTCAAGTTCTGTTGGTTTTTCAATGGCCAGGCAATACCCACTCATCAGCTAAATGTAACATTCCTCATCTCTTCCATCATTTGATAATGAATTATGACTATCAACTCAATTCTCTTAATTATCAACTATGTTTTTAAGTAAATGTGACACATTCATTTTCTCAGGAGACTTAGAATTTGTAGATACTTGGCTTGTCACATTTCTGTGGTAATTTAAAGAAAACCATAATCATGTGATTCATCACAAAACTATAATAAAAATGCCAAAGCATGTACACATGCTGTTTAACTTGACTCTGATTGCTAAAACAGGTAACAGAAGTCACTTTATGGTTTTAAAATATAGACTAGATCAGTGGCAGGCAACCTATGTGATGTGAGGATCTACTTTAGAAACACTGAGCTCTCTAAAGATCTGCCTTGATACAATCATATCTGTTTCAGGTTCCATAGTATAAAAAATGTTGAAGAAGTGCAACATATAAGTTAGTTGCATCTCTGCAGCATAACCCTCTTACTGCAATTCTTTCAACAAGGCATTGAAAAATTGAAACTAAATTATATTTTACCAAATGATAACGTCACTTCAAATAAAGGATCCCATTCTTATCTTATGTAGTTCATTAATAAAGTGAATTTTAATAAGGCTTCTCATAGGATATCAATGGAAACACAGAATAAGTACCTTTAATCCTGGGGATATCACACTTTTAAATACCTTTGAGAAAGAGTAAATCCTTAGTTTGCTATCGTTTTTTTTCTTCAAAATTTCTATCATGTAAAGATCTACCAAATCATCCCCTGTGATCTCCTTTATTTTTAAGTTTGGAGATAACATTGAGGATTAGGGTATGTTCACTGCTGGTGTGAAATGCATTAAACAGATGTGGGGATAGGGGAAGATAGTAACTGTGGGTCACAGAAATATTGAAAGTGAAAAAGGAAAGGAGAGAATGAAGTAATGGAAAATGATAAAGTGTTTATTTTAAAAAAAGCATATTTGTTTATGGCTAATGCAGTTGCATTAGGCCCCACCATTTGACAGTGATTGTTGCTGTGAGGTAATGCTGCTTAGATATTGGTGTAAATATATGTAGTATGTCTTCATAGTCTTAAAATGGTACCCATCATCTGCTACATTTCATTGCCTTCAGATTGAAAGAAATATGGAATCTAATGTCACACGTCTAATTACAGAGATGAAGCAGGAAACAGACTATGAGGTATGTCAAAATAAAGAAGATGAATTAAAGTATTGACATTTGGAAACTTTCAATGGTGCTTTATTCTTCTTTGATCCTTAGCCGCCGACTGTCAAAGCAGTCAGTAGCCATCATGCCTGGTGGTGTCTTGTAGGGCAACAACAATATGATTCCACTTTGCTAGATCGGTGGCCAACCTTTGTACAGTGCCCCAACTCTGGTTCATTCTTTGCATCTCAGCCTCACAGTACTCTGCAGGTTGTTTTTGGTCGGCCTCTCTTTCGTTTTCCTTCAGGGGTTCATAGCATAGCTGTTTATGAGATGGCATCGGCATCTCTTCTGAGGACATGGCCAACCAAACTCCAGCGTCTGCCAGCTATAATGGTGTGCAGTTCCTCTTGCTTGCTCAGAGTAAGCAGATCTTGGTTGGTGAGGGTATTCGACCAAAATATTCAGATAATTTGTCTTAGGCAGGTGTGTGAAAAGAGGACATTTTTGAAATGTCCTGCTCTGATATAATCTTAATTTTGTGCTTGTGCTGTATTGAGAGGACTTCCAAATGTTGTTTAGACTATAAATGTGTGCATGGTATAGTGTTAAATTTGTGAGGAAAAAAAAGAATGTTTTTGCAATTTGCTGGACATGTAAAGAAATGGTTTTGAACAATTTTATGTGATCATTTTCATAATTTATCTTGATCTTTACCGGGGATTTGTTCACTAAAGTCTTAGTTAAGCCTAATTATATGTATTTACTTAACAATTAAAGTTTGTGACTTGTAGGAAACTAAGTATTGTTTTAATCAGGCACCAAAGAATATTAAAACAAATGTCCCAATTGTAATTGTAGGAGAAAAGCAGGATTTAAGTTACTGGTTTTTTTAATTTTACTGGTCAAATAATGGAAGTTAGCAGGTTCCCAATAAAACTTGGGGGGGGGGGGGAATTGGGGCAGTAGTTGCATGTCTAAAATATCTTTAAAACTTTAGGACTTGACAGCTGGCATGGTTGAGGTGCCTTACAACTTTCCCTCCCTACTGCCATTCAAGTTAGACTCTTTTCAGTCAAAAGTTTACAGAGATTCTTACCACACACAAATCAATGAAAGGAAGAGGAAAAAAATCTTCTTGTACAGTTATGAACTGAATCAGCTTCTACAGAAGAGAAGAATTATGTTAAAGAGGGTTTTGGTGGAACTACCTCATCTTTTATGGAGCATCTAGAGCTATATGTAATACCTGACCATCTTTGAGGGAGAAGAAATTCCCACAAAACATTGTTATTGTTATAAAGAATTGACACTTTGCACTCTGGGCAAACCCATAGGTGCTCAGTCTCCATCAGTATATGTTGAATGTGAATGCTAACTGTTCCTGTAGCTCACTGGTTGTAAACACAACAGATGCATCTTTTCATACATCCATCTCTACTAGCTTTACATTTGATGCCTAATTTCAACATTCTTAACCTTGATGATTCATCTATTGCAGTGTCATTCTCCAACAGGCAATCATTAATTGCTCTCAGTATATCTCCTTTATCCATATCTAATGTCCCCACTATGGGTGCTCTTGATGCTAGTCTGTCAAATCTTTCATTACCACATACACTAGCATGATCAGGACAGTATATCCACACCAGCTCTTGTAGACTGGAAGCTTCTACGAATGTTTTCCGTTCATGATGCAACCAACCACTTTTAACCTTTCGAAGACACACTGATAGCCATTGTTAATGAAGTTTCAGTTATCCACCTTGTCACAAAGTGGATTTAAGTTTAGAGTGTGTCTGAATGTATAGACAAGACCCTAGTATGAGAAAGACTGAAAAGATAGATTTAGATGAAAATGATAGTGAACATGTGACAAGTTGAAACTATTGGCTCCGAGGGGTGAGAACCGAGATTGACTCTCCCTCGCCACTCTGGACGGCTTAGCCTCAACCACCTCTAACTACCCTAAGGGGATAAGGTTACTTAAGATCACATACACTAACAATACAGACAACAAATAGCTACTGTACGTAAATAAAGTGACTGATCCACACTACAGTTTAAAGTTTATTTACACTAAAAAATCAAATACATGTCAAAGAAATAAAGTGTTTGTAGGCACACCTGAAACAAACAGGCACAGTTAAAAATATTTATCATCAACCCGACCCTTCACCCACAAGTTACGCCTGTATGGTGGAAAGAAGTTAAGATTAAACAAAACCACACTGAACTTGGTGGGGTCTTGGATTTCGAGCCTCCACTCCAAACTAGCTATTCTAAATTATAATTATAATTTCACTGTCAGCTGGAAAAACCTACAAACTGTCTACACAATCTCTGCAAAGGCTTTGTTTCTACACAGCCTATTCTGAAACTCCCGAACACTACTCCACAACTAACTTCCTCACTAAAACTTCAGCAGCTGTCCTCTGCTATGATCTTTAACAAAAATCGTTATCAGTTCTGTCTTTCTGCTCTAACATCTGCAGAGGGTATTATAACCCTGTTTCCCTCCACAAATCTGTAGCTGACGACTAGGGTTTAAAGACTGGATACTGGACTTGAAAATGTAGCTGTTTCACTACTGACAAATCTGGATTCACCAGCCCGGTTACCTCTCTCTGGGTTTAGTGCCATTGGCGTTATTATGGCCGAATTTACATGAATCCAACCTCCAGGCGTTGTGCCTCCTTTGGAGTTGGTATTTCGAGCTTAGATCTTGTGATTTAAACAATGAACACGTTCCCGCTGAAGCATGGGGACTTCACTGCAAAGAGAACTGTTTCATTCCTTCTGATGCCCGCTGGTTTGGCACTGATTCTACCGCATCCCCAGTTCTCTTTTGCCTCTGGCGTTGCCTCGTCTCTTCTACTCCTGAGAAGAACAATCTTTCTTGGCAAGCTGCAAGGTCAAAATGGCACCCGTAATTGCGTGCCGTGAAACCATTTTGCTGTGGGACAAAAAATACACCAATTATACCACACATCAACTTAACACGTCTTTAACATCTATCTCCCTTACTTCCTAACACCCCTGTCTATTTCCACGCCAGCATCTACATACTATTTATGCCCCAAAAAGTCAGCTTCCCCCACACAACTCCCTTCTCTTTACTCTACCTGATTCCAAAGTAAACATCACCCAGGTAATACCCTCTCTGGTAATCAACTCGCAGACCTGCTGATCTAAATCTTAAGGTTCTTCATGACTAGCGACGAGTCACAACAAATTTTTCACTGAGGACCTACCTGTCCAAAAATACTTTGGGCTACTTCTACTGCACTGATCAATGATCAATACCAACTAAAAATTAGACCTCTCCAGGAATCACTAAATTCCCGTTCCGTAAAATTAATCACCTCCCAAAATGTAATAACCAATTATTCCTTTATCAGAAATAAAAGTTCATCTCTCGTCTTCTGATTACACAGTACAACAATGCACAATAAAAAACGTATACCATTTTACGCTAGCATATACAACCTGCCAAAAGTTATACCCAAAACCAGGTTATCAATTAAAACCCCGTAGTTACAACCACATGCTCCCACATTCACACAAAGTCACATCACTCCTCCTCATCCCTCTGAATATCATCCTGAATTAATATTCATTAAATAACAGCACCCACCTGTTTACAATTTCACAACTCCACTCCCATAACTTATCAGAATTAAATACTCAATGAAATACAATACACGCGCTCCCAAATATTCTGTAAATTTACATAAATCAGAGATGCGGGTTTCTCCACAGACCTTCTAGAAATAATACAAGCATGCCCTTAATATCTCAACTCTTAGTCCCTCCTAGATCCTGCTATTCCTTCTAGAAAGATTTATAAGGACCTCTTACATTCAATACTTTCTCTAAGAACATAATTGATGGCTCTACACATTAATTTTAGCTTTAAAATTAACTTCCCAAAGAAACATACTGATCGGCTAGGACTCTATTAAAATCAAATAAAAGTACCACGCTAATAACTAATGGCTTACCCAATTCAAATTTTCCACTTAAAGAGCAATCGAAAATTGACTATGGTTACGCAGCTGGCAATTTTTCATCAGAGAGACCGGGCTATGAATCTACGTGAGTATATATAATCAAAAACCCCCATGCTGCTCTCGCTGACGTCATTGTGTGCCTTTGTTCTAAGCCCAATGATCACGCTGCATTTCAATACAGTTTGACCTCGGCCAATCAAAATTTTAAACAACTCTGACTCATACTGTTACTGCTCGCCAGTATTATGTGCATGGGTAAAGGTCACTACCCCCATCCCCCATTTAAACAAAGAATGTACTGGAGTAGCAAATGATCTCCTAACCATCGGGAAATAATGCTCAGCCCTCTAGTGCTTAATAATGCAAAAATGACAGCAATATTTAAATCCCGAAAATACGTATATTTGCACGCAACCGCTTTAAAGAGAGAAAAACTGGTGCAATTCAGAACTAACCCTTACCGTCATGCCTATAGAAAAAAACTGCCATAAATTCCCTAAAAAACAAGACTAAACTCCACTACTGTTCATAGAAAAGAAACATAGTGCAGATTAGATAAAACTCCACCGTAATCCCTCTTTCTGAATAAACAAAATTAATAGAAGCAGAAGAAACATGGGGCGAATTGCATGTAATCCCTCCTAGAAAAAAAACGTAAATAATGCAAGGAGAAGAGACATGGGGCCATTTGAAAAAATAAATTACAGTACAGTATCACACACCTTAAGGCTGCAGTAAAAGCCTCAACCTCCATTCTCATGCTGGAAGTTGTTTTTTTTGTAAGCCTCGCTATGTTCAGACCAGTACCTAGCAGAGAAGCCCCAACAGGATTTCTCACCCTAGATTACAGACACATTGGTATAGACAATTGCATCAAGAAAAAACATAAAGAAAGATATCTGATCAAGTTAACCTATTTGAAATTTACAGGAGTTCACAAATTACAGAGGAATAATGTTTACATCAAATACCAGCAGAAGGAAGGAAGGTTATCTGGTCAAGCTGCTTAAGATCTACAAGAGCACACAAATTATATAGGAACAATATTACTATCAGTGCCATAAAAAATATTAAACAGGATCATCTTTGAGAAATTAAAAGAGTCCATAGATAGACAGTTGAGAGATAAACAAACAGATTTTAAGTAAAACAGATCCTGTACAAACCAGACTGCCACATTGAGAATAATAGTGGAACAAAGTCTGAAATGAAACTTGCCTCTTTACATAGGTTTTTGTGGACTATGAAGATGCACTTGGCAGTGTGGACAGACAATCACTTCAGAAATTGCTGAGACATTATAGAGTCCCCCTGAAGATATTAACTTAATTAATTTATATCACGTTATAGCGCATACGTCAGCTCATACTGTGCTTGCGCTTCAAGAAGATGAAATGTAATAAACCGAACATTGGGTGTGATCAGTACCCTGCAAACCAGTTAAAAATAATAATAATCATTTTTGTTTGTTTTGGAAACTTAAAAGTAGACCAAAAGTCTGGAATATGCAGATGACATTGCACTACTAGCACATTCACATCAACACATCCAGGAAAAAACAAATAGACTTAATAAGTTTAGCCAGCAGGTGGGCTTGAACATCAATTTAAAGAAGTCAGAGGTCATAATGCTCAATGTGAGCAACCCTGAGCCCATATCAGTAAGGAATCAGCAACTGGTACAGACAAACACCTTCACATACCTAGGATGCATAGTAACACCAGACGGCGGGGCAGGCAAAGACATCAACATCAGAATGAATAAGGCAAGAACAGCCTTTTTTAGTCTAAACAACATCTGGAAGTCCTCCCAATACAGCACAAGCACAAAATTAAGATTATATCAGAGCTGTGTGCTTTCTGTGCTTCTCTTTGGTGCAGAATGCTGGAGAGTTACAGAGAAGGAAATGTCAAAATTGTCCTCTTTTCACACAACATGCCTAAGAAAAATTCACAGAATCTTTTGGCGGAATACCATCACCAACCAAGATCTGCTTACTCGGAGCAAGCAAGAGGACATGCACACCATCATAGCTGGCAGACGCTGGAGCTGGGTTGGCCATGTCCTCAGAAGAGACCCCGATGCCATCACAGGAACGACTATGCTTTGGACCCTTGAAGGAAAACAAAAGAGAGGCCGACCAAAAACAACCTGGCGGAGGACTGTGGAGGCTGAGATGCAAAGAGTGAACCAGAGTTGGGGCACTGTACGAAGGATGGCCTCCGACCGAGCAAAGTGGAATCAATTTGTTGTTGCCCTACAAGACGCTACTAGGCGTGATGGCCACTGACTGCTTTGACGGTTGGCAGCTAAGGATCAAAGAAGAAAGAAGAAAAGTCAGCCAAAACATTTTTCAATTTTTGGTATATCTTGGTTTTTGGATGTTTGGATTATGCGTTACACACCTGTATAAGAAATAATTGGGAGTCGCGCTGGTGTAATGGCAACAACATTGTACTGGCAACCAGGTTTTCATGGTTCAAACCCAGGCGTCAGCGTTTGAAGGAATGTTTACGACCGGAAATTTGACTGAATAACCTGACCGGCTCCTGCACATAAATCCCGAGTGGATGGGAAGGAGTGAAGCTCCTGACCGGGTTGGAAAGAAAGTCCACTGACCCCCCAGCCGTGCATTGACATGTCATTGGGCCAGAAGAGCTGGAAAGCTCAAGTGCCGCTGGTTCAAGGAAAAGAAAAAGAAATAATCAGGGTTAAAAAAACTAAATTGATCTTCAAATTACACTGGCTAACAAAAAAAAAATTTTTTTTTCTTTCTCTAACATTTCTATGTTTTTCTGGTCAATTTTAATGCGCTGTTTTTAAATCTGCAAACCGTTTTTCTCTATCAGGTCGGGATCCGAGAAATACGCAATTGAAGTTTTTTAACAACGCATACAGTATTATAACATCATTCGTACAAGAAGTATAACAGTTATGTAGGCTTGAATTTCTTTGCAGTCGACTTTCGTCGGTGAATGGCATGTGGTACATCGCGATGAAACATCCAACAATAATCGGCAAGCATGGTCACACTCCACCGTCCTTGATAACGTGACTCCATTACGGCGATATCTTGATGGAATCGTTCTCCATGTTCATCGCTGACTTCGCCAAGGTTGTCAGGGAAAAAGTCAAGATGCGAATCGAGCAAATGGATTTTGAGGGACATGTTACAGCCCATAATTCTGTATGCATCTATGCACTGCTTAACAATATGCACATAGTCGACAGATTTGTGATTTCCCAGAAAGTTATCGACGATCGATTTGAATGCCATCCATGCGTGAAGTTCACTACCATGTAACAAGTTCTCGAATTGTTTGTCTGCAATAACTTTCCTAATATGAGGTCCTACAAAGATACCTTCCTTTATCTTTGCATCGCTAACTTGCGGAAACTTTTCTCGAAGATAAGTGAAAGCTTTGCTCATTTTATCTAATGCTTTTACGAAATTCTTCATGAGCCCCAACTTTATATGTAACGGTGTTAAAATGATGCTGTCTTTGTTAACTAATGGCTCGTGTATTACATTTTTATGCCCGAGCTGCATACGATCCCTGATAGGCCACACCTTTCTTGCATAATGTTCCTGTCTGTTGCGGCTGTCCCATTCACATAGGAAGCAACAAAATTTAGTATACCCAGTCTGCATGCCCGTGAGAATTGCAATGACCTTTAGGTCTCCACAAATCCGCCATTGGTAGTCATTGTACTTTATTTTTGCCAAAAGTATAGCCATATTGTCATAAGTTTCTTTCATATGAACAGAGTAGGCGACTGGAATTTTGCAATAGCAAATGTCATCATCCATCTCAAAGTATTGAACAAGTTCTCTGTGTCTATGACGAAATTTAGATATCAAAGTATTGGGCGCTAAAAGATTCCATTCTTTGAGTCGCGAACCGAGTAATTCCACTTGTCCTTTGGTAAGAGCGAGATCACGTATTAGATCTGAAAGGTTAATTAAGTGAACACCATCATTCACCGGTATATAATCCGAGTCAGAATTAGTTTCTGAAGCAGGTAAACTATCACTTTCTGATGGTTCATTCACGTCCAACGGATATTGTTCTGGTGGAACTGGGATCGGACACGTGATTGGATCACGAGACACTGGTTTCGAAACCGATTCAATATTTGGATAAACCACAGACTTTCTAGTTTTAAAAGTGAAACCATGGATATTTGTCAAGCAGAAGTAACAATCAGTAGCGTGATTTGTCTTGTTCATGCCATATTACTGGCACTCCAAAAGGCATCGACTTATGCTTCGGCGATTTTCGTAACCAACCTGCCAATGTATTTGCACAAAGTCGAACAAACTGCATTTGGCTTCCAAGATTTATTTGCATCATCAACTTTCGAATCGAAATAAAGTTCATATGCTTTCTTTAGTAATGGTGTAAAGTTTTTCTGGTGAACACGATCGGTAAAATATCCGCACACGTAACAGAACAGATCAGCCGAATTTCTACAACTTCTAGAAGCCATATTTCGCTCAGAATTATTTCAAAATACAGTAACTATTGGAAAAATAGCGTAACATATGTCATGCATCTTTTAGCAGTATAAAAAGTGGAATTATTTTGCATTTTATTAATTTTTAATAAGTTATGTAGTAAAAATGAAACGGAGCACATAACGGTTTCCCAAAAATATATGTATTCACAAATATCTTAAAAACCTGACGTGATAGAGATAAACGGATTTCAAATTTGAAATCAGCGCAAAAAACTGACATAAGAACACTTATTCTTATATAAGAAAGAAAAATGTTGTTTGTCAGTGTTATTTGAGTCAAAATAAAAGTGTATTTAGTATGATCTTTGGCACAGTATGTCACTGACCAGCTATTTATTGTTATGCAATCATCCATATCAGCATCAGTGATCCACTGTAATCTTTTTAACAATTAACTTTTTTGGTCGAAATTATTCCAGAAATTCATTATCATATAAATGAGATTTTAAAACATCATTCTGAAGGTTCTTCTGTTGTAGCTTCCTTGAGCAGTCATATTTGTACATGAGTAAATAACAGAAAATTACAGGGATGATCTTGATTAAGATACAACCAGCAAGTTTATGGCTATAGCAGCTGCATTAAGCCTCACTATTTAACAATAATTATTGCTTAGTGATGATCGTATTCAGGTGTTAGTGTAATATATTTTTATTATAACTTTATTTTCTTAATGTGATACCTACAGTAGTACGTCTAATACAGTTCATTGCTTTCAGGCTGGAAGAAATGTGGCAGATAATGACACAAGTCTGTTTGCAGAAATAAAGCAGGAAACAGATGTTAAGGTATGTACCCTATTTGTAACATTGTTTAGAAGCTTTAATAATATTGTTGCTTGGATGTATGGTATTCTGTTTATGCTCAGAGAAGAACAATTTATGTTGCAAAATGCTGCACCCATAAAGAATTTATTTTGGACAGTTTTAAGTGATCTTTTTCAGAATTTATGGTGGGCTATACTAGTATTTGTTAATCTAAATTTCTATCTTAATTGTATATAGTTAACAAAAGTTCATGACTTGTAAGAAACTCAGTGTTTACAAGGCACCAAAGAATATTAAAACAATTGACTCAAATGTAAATGTAGGTGAAAAACAGGAATTGAGTTGTAGGTGGTTTATTTTTTATTTTACTGATCACATATTGAAGGTTAGGAGGTTTCACCAAATCCTAGAAAGGTAGGGGGGATTGGGGCAGCTGCCTATATAAAACATATTTAAAACATTGTGACTTGAAAGGAGACAAGATTGAGGTGCTTTACCCTCTCCCCTCTCCACTGCTGTTCAGGTTAGGCCCTGGCAAAGACATTTGAAGAAGCATCGTCGACCAGGGACTGGAATAACCTGAACAGCTACTGAGCCGATCCAGCTCTAATGGTACCTCCGAAATTGGCGAGTATCTGCCTGAATGGTGAGAGGACACCTGTCATTGTACAGGGAAAAAATGGATGCTCATGTAAAATCAGTCTCAGGTTAGACATATTAACTGGAGATTTTGCCTTGAGTAAGAGTGGGCTTACGTTAAAGAAAATTTAAAAAAATAAAAAAATATGAAATGCGATATATTAGAGCAGGTTAATTTTATTCTGACTGCCACATAATAATTTATTCTGAAGGAAATAAACCAGAAAGAAGGATCAGTCAAATTTTATAATGAATGTGGTGTGGCTATGCCCAGTGCAAATCTCACGAGACAGCTTTGCATTTGAAGCCTGTGGGAAAGTTAGTAATGAAAAAAGTGGAAGTAGTGGCAAGGAAAAGAAAAAAGTTAAAGAGGTGGCAAACATGTAGCATGCAAGAAAACACCATATGATAACAGGAAACACAAGGTTTCTAACAGTATAGTATAAGTAAATAAATTAAGGGGCTGCTGTAAAACTGGTAAGGAATATAAGTTTATAAATTAATAAAACGGTATTGAATCAGTTTTACAAATAACAGTTCACATGAGACAAGGGACGTTTCGGGTATTACCCTTCGTCAGCCACAAACAGGTGACAAAGACAAGAATTACATATATGTTACGGTATATGTTATTAACGCCGTCTGCTAAAGGTTAGCAGACATGCAATTGTAAAGGTTAAGACATTTAATATATGGCGATAGATGTTTCAAGTATTGAACGCTCCATACACGATCGATTATGACGTGTCTAGCGTTGTTTGGGTCACAGTTGGTAACTAGGAGACGCTACCCTTTGTTACTTGACCGCCAAGCTGAATAGCTGCGTTTTTTTCTAGCCTTCCAAATTAATGGCATGATATAGCCATTTATATGTGTATTTATGCAGGACCAGGGTCAGTCCTAGAACTCTACGAGAGAGGAAACTTATGGAGGTTAGTGATTAACTAAATCCTTGGAAGGAGAAAGATAATCGTCTACTTTATACGAAGTAATTAGATTCACAGTCTCACTGTCGGCAGGTAGCCATTCTATCTGCGCGTGCATATAGCTGTGATGTTCTGACGACAATTACTGCATTGTATCCTTAACGGACATTGACACGTAAAACAGCAGTCTACGCTATTGATTGATTGATGCATGTACCTCATGTGTGAATTGAACTGTTTATGTATGTGTGTAATCCATATTAAATTGTGAAGGACTCGAACCGGAGGCATTATTCGTTGAATCACGTTACACCATTCAACCTTATCTTCTTCTTCTTCTTGCGATCGCATCTTTGATGATTACACCGTCAGACGAGTTCTCATGATGAATTCGACTGTTGTTTGAAGTTCCTCTTTAACTCCATATAGCTTTGAGTTTAGTGTTGAGTCATTGGGCCAGTATATCTTTCTTAACTGGTCATACAGAGGACAGTCCTGTAGAACATGCTCAGCAGTTTGTTCGTTTAATCCACATGTGCACAGTGGTGAAGCAGACAATCGTAGCTTGTGCATGTGTTTATTCAGTTTGTTATGCCCTGTCCTGAGTCGAAAAATAGTTGTCTGTCCCTGCCGGTCGAGAGTGTGATAGTCGTCTTTGGGTTGGTTCTGTTCTCTTCTGATAGTCTGGATAGCTCTCTTTTTCTCAAAGTATGTGACTTCATTATCTTCTTGTTCACATTCTCCTCCCTTTTTTGCAAGTTTATCTGCCTTTTCATTTCCGGGTACACCACAATGAGATGGTACCCACTGAAGTATGGTTCTCTTTTTGGCAGCTACCTTGTTTAGTTCATTTCTCAGATGCGGGAGTTTACCACCCTTGAGAGCTTGCAGGACAGACAGTGCATCTGTGAGGATGACTACCTGGTGGCAGTCAGAGTTGGTGTTATAAATCATATTTGCAGCTTGCTCTAGAGCTTGAACCTCAGCTGTATAGTTGGAACAGAATTTACCAGTGGGAATGTGCCTAGTCTCATAGTGGTTGTCAGGATATGAGATAAAGATACCGGCACCTCCATTCCTAACAGCATTAGTTGCTGATCCATCTGTATAGGCATGTATCCATGATTGATCGGGATAGCTTTCTTGGATCATACTCAATGTAGCAGTTCGTTTTTGCAGATCATTATACTCACATCCACTTGTGAGACCACTGACTGATGTATTAATTTGGAGGGCACTGCTGGCCTGCTCCCATGGTACAGGGTATAGGGTGGGCTTCAGTGGTGTTGTCTTCATGGATAGGTCTTCTTGATGCTGTCTTATAAGTCTTTTCCCCCGATGCACAAAGCTGCTACGCTTTAGACGTCCCAATGCCAGATCATCTAGTCTTGCCTTCATTGGGTGCATTGGCATACTGTTGTACTTTTCCATCTGGATCATGGTTTTTGTGTCTCTTCTATGGGACAATGTCTGTAATCCAGCAACCTTCTGCATCTCTGTTATTGGTGTAGTTTTCATGGCTCCTGTAATGAGCCTGAGAGCTTGATTTTGCACCTTGTCCAAAGACTGCAGATGTGAGTTAGCAGCTGATGACCATGCTGCTGAGCTAAACTCTAAGTGTGGTCTTATTACTCCATTATAAATCTTCTTTAGATTTCGTTCATTTGCTCCCCAGTTGGTACCTGCTAATTTTCTGAGTATGCCTAGTCGTCTTCGGGCCTTTCCTTCTGCATTTTCAATATGCTTATTCCATGTAAGCCTTTGGTCAAATGTCACCCCAAGATAGGTGGGGTAGCTTTCTTCCTTGATCACGGTTGTCCCTAGGTGTATGTTAGCTGATTTGTCCTTGGGGGCGAGGGAGAACAGTGTTGTGGAGGTTTTGTCTGTGTTTATTGTGATAAGCCATTTCTCTGCCCATGACACTAGCATGTCTGCTGCCCGCTGCATTCTATAATTTGCTGTGGTGACATTTTCATCAGCGCACCAGAGTACTAGGTCATCTGCATATAAGGCAGCTTTAACTCCTGCAGGGAGATCTTTCACCAGGTCATTGATGTAAACAAGGAAGAGTGTTGGGGAAATTACTCCTCCTTGAGGTACCCCCTGATGGAGCAACACTTTTCTGCTCTGCAGACCGTCAAGAGTGACTCTAGTTCTCCTGTTATGCAAGTATGACTGGATCCATTTCATCATGTTGCCTTGGATTCCACTTCTCCTAAGTTTTGCAATGAGGCCATCTTTCCACACCTTGTCAAAGGCCTGCTTGAAGTCGACCCAGATCGTTAGGACCTTTTTCTTCTCCTGGAAGGCATCTTCTATTGCTTGAGACAAGTAAGTAACTTGGTCTTCTATACTGTAGCATTCTCTAAATCCAGCTTGTTCCGGCACCAGGATCTGCTCAGACTCTAAATACCATTTCAATCTGTGGTTGACTATTCGCTCCATAGTCTTCCCAACACAGCTTGTGAGACTGATTGGCCGGTAACTTGCAGCCTCGGTCTTACATTTCCCTTTCTTTAGTATGGGTATTGTGATGGCTTCTCTCCATACTTGGGGTACCGTTCCTTTCAACCAGCTGTGGTTGAATATCTCAAGCAGTTTTGTCTTTGCTGCTGAGCTCAGATTTACTAGCATTTCGTTGCTGATTTTGTCTGGGCCGGGTGACTTTTGAAACTTAAGCTTGGAAATAGCCTTCTGTAGTTCTCCTAGTGTGATGGGTTCCCTCATTGGGGCAGGAGTATCTGTCTGTCCCATGGTTGCCAGTATTTCTTTTCTTATCTCTCTCTGATGGTCTATGTTAATGGGTAAGTTGCTTTCTGAACTGTATCTTCTAGCAAACAAGTCTGCAGCTTGTTTTCCTCTGAAAAGTTTGCCACCTTCATCCAATGTGATAGTCTGCCTTGGTGAGGAATGCTCTTCATTTAGAGACTTGACTAATCTCCAAAGTTTCCTGCCGTCTTTCTCAAGGTTCAGCGATGCCGTTTTAGTTCTCCAGCTTTTCCGCTTTTCTTCTAGCTTTGTTCTCTGAAACTCTGCTACAGCCTTTTTCCATTTGTTGTGAGTTTCAAGTGAAGGCTGAGACTCTGCGTCCTTTCTAGCCTTGTCCATAGCTTCCTGACGTTCTTGGAGTGTGCTGGACCAGTATGGTATGTAGTTACGCCGGCATCCTTTGGGAATGGTTTCTTTTGCAGCTTGTAGTATGCATCTGTTGAAGTCTTTTACCACTTCATTAATGTCTCTGTTCTGTACCTTGAGGGTAGACAGCAGCGTGTTCACCTGATGCCTGAATAAACCCCAGTTGGCTTTTTTGTAGTTCCATCTTGTAATGGCTGGGCCTGTACTGAGAGTTGCACTCTGGACAGTAAGAAAGATTGGGCGATGGTCGCTTCCCCCTAGTTGGTCTCCTACTTCTCTACTAATAGATCCAGCTATATCTGGTGTGGAGAAGGCAAGATCTGGTGTTGAGGTTGTGTGCCATCCTCTGGAGTAGAAGGTAGGAGTATCTGTGGCATTATTGACTAGGATTAGGGAGTGATCATCTTGCCAAGTTTCAACCTCTTCACCTCTGTGATCCAGATGGTTATAGCCCCAGCTCTGGGAGTGGCTATTAAAGTCTCCAACTGCTATAAAGTTGGTGGCTGGTACCTGTATAGAGCTGAGACTCAGGGGTTTGTTGTTCGGACAGTAATAGTTCAGGAGTTCTATTTCCATCTTGTCTACCTTTATCTGCAGCAGCTGATATTCTGCTCCATCCATGAAGGTTTTCCTTTCGTGTGCAGGAATGTTATTCCTTACAAGAGTAAGTACTCCTCCTTTTCGTCTATCTTGTCTGTCGGATCTGAAGCATTGATATCCCCTTATTTTAAAGGTTTGATCTGCTTTCAAGTGAGTCTCTTGGATACAGCAAACACTGACTTGCTTCTCATACAAGATGTTTTCCAGCTCTGTCTTTTTGCTGTATCCAGCCTGCTTGCTGTTCACTCCCTCTGCATTCCAGTGCATCATGACAAGTGGCACTCTGGGTTTCTCTTTTTCTGTTTTGTTTTGGTCAGTAGTTCTCCTCCGCCGTCTGTTGACTCCACAAGACGGTCTAGAGGGTCCTCCAGTAGCTGAGGGTGGGCTCTGTCGAGGCTCAGAGCCCGGCACTGCACCTGCCTGGTGGAGCTCCACAGGGCGAGCACCAGAACGAGATTTATTTGACGGTGTACTCTCCATAGAAAAAAAAAGCGAGTTGCATGATACTGTGGTTTCCGGTGCGCCTTCTGGCCCAGTATCTACGACTTTAGCACCTGTTCAACGGGAGAGTGGGCTCATCCCTAATCTGTTTATGTTCCCAGTAGTAGACTATTCGCAAGCAGCCTGGGGGTGTCACTGCTCTGCGCGGACCTTGTTTACCGAGGCGGCGTCCGAGCTCGTATGGTGAAAATATGGTTGCGTTATCTTCAAAATAGCCCTGTCTTTCCCGTGGCTTTTCTGCCATCCTGCAACTTTGAGTTAGGGAGTTCTGAGCTCCAGTCTCTTTCCCAGGCATTTTATCCTGGCCTGGCACGCATACAGAGGACCCCACTTCTGGTTCTAAGTTAGCAGTTGGGGATAGGTGGGGTAGCACACTGTGCATTCCCCGTCATCCAGGGGGCTCTCCAACTATGCAGAGCTTGCACAATGCTGTGCTCTGGTTCGGGGCTCTCCCAAGGAATCCTCACGTCCTGCACAGAGCCACTTCCCGATACCCACCACCTGCCAACCCTCCATTGTAGAAATCTCCTGCATGCGGCCATCCAGTCAAGAGCCAGTATTAAGTCTGGTGCCCAAGTGATCCCCCCAAGCTCAGTGTGCAATGCTGGGTTCTCATCATGCTGCAACACAGGAGGGATTGTGATGCTCAGCCATCTCTCTCAATTCTGCACCGATAAGTGACATCGGGGACTTAACTTTGCCTCAGTACTGGGAGGCCCCGTTTCCGGGTACACCACACACAGCCAATTGAGGCAACGGTCGCCATGGGCGTGATAGACGACAAACAGTGAAGAATGAGGCAAGAAAGCATTTAACCCATGAAGTGGGGGTGGATTGGTGCAGACCAGAGCATGTACCACTCGCCGGTGGGTTCTGCATCTACACCTATAGGGTTCCACCCACTCCTCAGCCCATTTAGTCTGGCCCCTCACCCAGGACCTGTCCGGCTTGGGTGACCCTGCCAGGAGTAAAACTCCCGCCGGCATAGCTCCCGGGATCATTGAGGCGCTCAAGCTCTCCAACCACGGCAAGGTAGGCTTACATGTGGAGAGATTCAACCTTATGAATTACGTATTTTATGTCGAGTTGCTGAGTTAATAAGATGAACAGTTGTTTACATCTTGATGCCAAGTTCAGGCATTACGACAAACCGAAGGTGAGGTTCACCCCATTCGCGTAAGAACATTAGCACGATCAGAATTCAGGCAACACAACCAGTAACCACACACGAAAGTCCTTCAACAATAAAGTAATAGGTTTTACAAAATCATACGATGATAAGAAACAATACAAAATGAGCGATACAAGCAGATGGAAAAAGTACAATGATAATACAAGAAAATCGAAAAACCTAACAGAAATACCGAATCAAGAAATTAAATAATAAACGAAACGAAAAAACGAGAATGAACAAAAATATGGAACAAGACACTTAACTAGAAATGTAAATGCTCGGAATACACAAGATCGCAGTCCTCTCTTCAAATAATCTCGAAGGAAGTGACGTGTAAGACAGCGACAATTTTTAGAGATACAAAAGGATATGAAACGAACCAAAACCAAAACATAAGAAGATAGATCGAAAAAACAACGAATAAAGAAGAATGAAAGAGAGAGAAAAGCTACCAGAATTTATGCAAAATGATGTTGAACATTGAGACCTCCAGGACATAAAAAGCCTAATTGAAAAATAAGACGGTTCTCTAATGAAAAGCGAGTCCTGTCATCCCCGACACATGTATGGAGGGCCATGACATGGATATTGGATTTACCTGAATGGTCAGGCCTATTGAAATGAAGGGCCACTATTAAATGTTTGCCATGATAGATGTCATTCAAGTGTTCACGAAACCTGTCTGCCAAACGCCTGCCAGTTTCACCAATATAGGTCATGCCACACTTCTTGCAGATGATAGCATAAATAAGGTTTCTGGATTCGCACGTGAAAGATTCTCTAATGATAAATTTTCCTTTCGGAAAAGTGACTGTCTGAGTTTGGAGTACAAATAGACAGCTCTTATATATACGGCGTTGGCACGGTTTAGTACCAAAGTATGAAGGGCTAGTATGTCGCAGACGACTGTGTACAAGAATATCGCTAAATTTTCTATCCCTACGATATGCTACCAAAGGTGTATCACGAAACAACTCTCTGGTATCAGGATCAGAGTGGAGAATAGGCAGATGTCGAAACAGAATTCTCTTCACCGCCAGACAGTGAGGATGGAAAGTTAGAACCAGTTTGAGTCTGTCAGACTGGACAGAAGTTTTAGTAGTGAGTGCAATCTGACGAGTGACGCGTGTGATACGATAAAGAGCATCAGATAAAACATGATCTGGATAAAGACATTGGCGAAAGAACTCGAGCATCTCTTGAGCTCGCTGATGGAAATCATCGTCATCGTGACATTACTGACGCAAGCGAAGAAGTTGAGAAAAGGGAATTGAATTTTTACAACTAAGAGGATGCGATGAAGTATAAAGAAGGAAACCGTGAGTGTCAGTAGTCTTATAATAAACAGACGTTTTAAGACCAGTAGGGCTAATAGTCACAGTGATGTCAAGAAAGTTCACTGAAGTCGTAGAAATTTCAGAAGTGAATTTAATGGCAGGATTGAAATTTCCAACATAGTCAATGAATCAACGGAGGTCTACCTCAGACATGTCTGTAATGCCAATACCATCATCAATATAACGACGGTAAAATTCAGGTATTGGTCCATCGTAACTATGAAAGACCAAATATTCAAAGTGGCCCATAAACAGGCAAGCGTAACTAGGGCCCATCTTAGTACCCATAGCAACGCCACTGATTTGGTTGAAGAATTGGCCATTAAACTCAAAAGAGTTGAGATTAAGAACCAACTTAGCAAGGCAAAGAAGCGGACCTGTACTTATAGTAAGATCAGTACGCTGGTCGAGAAAAAATTGGAGTGCCTTGAGACCATCAGCATGTGGAATAGAAGTATAAAGGGAACAAACATCTAGGAGGAAAAGACGGTAAGTACGATCAGGCGTGAATCTGATCAAATCAAAGGTAGTGATAGCATGAGTAGTGTCTTTCAAATAAGAAGGCAGATTGGCAACCAAAGGCTGGAAAATACTATCAAGGAATTCAAAAATACGTTCAGTGGGACAAGAGCAGGCTGAAACAATAGGCCTACCAGGGTTAGCAATTTTATGCACCTTAGGAAGCATGTAGAAGGAAGGCTTACCAAGACTACTATAAAAAATATGGAGAGATAAAGCACCAGAAGGAAGAAGATCATCATGGACAAGGCCCCGGATAGTCTCATAAACAGTAAGATTATTCCGGACTGTAGCATCACCAGAACAAGGTGAGTAAAAGGTGGTGTTACCTAGCTGTGTAACTCCTTCATGAATGTATAGGTCCTTACACCAAACAACCACAGCACCACCTTTGTCTGCCGGCTTGATAACAATATCCTCACGGTTTCTAAGGCGTGACAATGCCCGCCATTCAGAAGACGTGACGTTAGATCGACGGAGATGGCGTAGAGTAAGCTGGTCAATGTCATGTAAAGTATTGGCAATATATAAATCCAGAGCACGAGATTTACCAGTGGCCCTTCATTTCAATAGGCCTGACCATTCAGGTAAATCCGATATCCATGTCACGGCCCTTCTGTCGTGAAACATTCTAAATCCACATATATAAATTAAAAAGTAAAGGTAAAAGCCTAACGCATTAATTCAATAAAAGGGAAAGAAGAATGGTAAAGAACAGTGCTGTCACCATGACTGTACTCGAGATCCCCCTTTTTCTACTTCGTCTGCAAATTGTAACGTTTCCACGTTGATAGCAAAGCTGATAGCAGCATACACGCGTTTCCACAAAACAATAAAACGTGTACTGTATTTCTAAGAAAACCTTGAGATACGCAAGCTGATTAATGACCTAGATTAATACTAGCCTTAATTTCATTTTATACACTACGTTAACATAAACGAAAGGACAGATGAACTTAAGATAGAGAGAGAGAGGGCTGATCGGAGGAACGCATGCAACACTAACACGCGTCTCGCGATATATAATTAATGCCACCCCAAGTGTAAGGCATGAAGCACTAACTTTTTTCAAATAGACAGTGAAAAAAAAACACTACAACTACGAGGGTTAGGTTTAAAAACCTGTAAAATTCTTATTAGGAAACATGACATTATACTGGTTTACGTTTGAAAGCCTGACAGTACAGCAGACACCCTAAAGTTTGGAAGTGAGGAGGTGGCAACAGCACGACTATCCTAGAAGAAAATACATATTTTGAACGCAGCCACTTAGCCCCATTAAAATTTATATATTTGGGTGCCTTAGGACTTGCTGACAAAGAATATGTTAGGTGCTAAGCAATTAGTCTACTATTTAACAAATTGTAGCCAAAAGAAAATAGTGAGGGTGTCAGACAACACCAAATCAGAATCGCACAGTGGCATGTTTTGAAACCACCCTTTTACGGGAAATAGGCCACCATGTTAAATCCTATTTGATTGGATAGAAGTAAATGTAAGGCGAAACACGATTAGTCGGACTACAAATACTAAGTTTTTGTTGTTAGGGGAAACGGTAGTAGGGGTACTTTTTTTCAAAAGCTTGTGTAAACATGGCCCGATTGGTTAGACCAGCCAATATAGTCAATTAGGAGCGTCTGTTCAGTGCCACATTTTAAAATAAACTTACTAAGAAACAGTGCGTTGAGAGCCAGTGCATATTTTTATAAATAAAAGCCTGGGACAGAGGCAGATCGGAATTTGTGCCATTATTCATCGCCAGTCAACGTATTTGTTTATTATTTCATGAATTGTGGTAAGCTTGACAAATTTGATATCTTTTTAATGAAAATTGAATGTGAATTGATAATTTATGTCTGTCTATGTGTGTGGTTCAGTAGCCAACATGAGGCAAAGCCTAGATATTGCTCCAACCTGAACAGGACGTGTCGGAGAAAAGTAAAACTGCATGGAATTGCTAAATAGTATACTGACACCTATCTTATTGTATAGAAGGACTTACAGCTGAAATTGCAGAGGCGTAGTAACCATTAGGGAGAAGAATACTGGTGTAAATTGTTTCAGATGAAGCTAGCAGTTGGCCTACCGCTCTGAACTCAGTGTTTGTTATGTATTGTGTTCAGTGTGGAAATAGATTATAAATTAGTTCTGAAGTAGGAGGTACAACCTTCTTGTTTCAGGGACCGTGGTCATAACTTATTGAAGCAGCACCTAGTCTGAGTTGTGCTGAATCCAGAGGCTGATAGCATACCCCTTGGTCCAGATAGCGACCAGTGAGAGGTCTCAAGAACACAGTGAGGCAATCGAGCAGAGGAGACTGTTCCTGCCGCCATCACAGCAGATAAGATTCTGTGGCCAGAGCAGCTCAGTCCTATGTGCCCCCTCTAAAATTGACTTTATATTAACAAAAGAGGGACAATAAATTGTTTCAATTGATAGGAACTGTGAACTTTTCCCAATATGATTTCAACCATAAGTAAACACGTGAAGTCATGATGACAAACAACAAGCTAGCTTGAAAAAGCCAGTATTACCTCATAGTACTACCCCACAACTTACACACATATGATAACAATAATAATATATGTCAATACAAAGATTCTATTTATAATTGTGTGCATATAACCTGTGATTACATTTGATTGTGATTCCTGGTTCACTTTGTTGTTGAATCAGGATATCTAATGTTTGAAGAAATTAATACATATATTTTTAAACGTTACACTTGACTCATTTAAGATAGTCTCATAGAGTGTTATATGTATGTGAGTGTCACAGTGTTGTAAAGTGCTTTGGATTAAATTAAATTGTTTATCTGTCTGTTGTTGTTGTGACTTACACTTCATCATTATCATAACCCTAGACATTCAACGTAGTCATCACAATATTCCAGAATAATTCTGACTGAGGTATAAATGTGGTAGCAAGTAAGGTTATCTGTAAAACACTACACCTATTAGATACAGATACCTTCACAGCTGATCTCAGTCAGTACACTAAGTCCCCTATAAATATTTATATCATCCCACTTTACCATACCCACCGTACATGTGTTGGGGATGACAGGACTCGCTTTTCATTAGAGAACCGTCTTATTTTTCAATTAGGCTTTTTATGTCCTGGAGGTCTCAATGTTCAACATCATTTTGCATAAATTCTGGTAGCTTTTCTCTCTCTTTCATTCTTCTTTATTCGTTGTTTTTTCGATCTATCTTCTTATGTTTTGGTTTTGGTTCATTTCATATCCTTTTGTATCTCTAAAAATTGTCGCTGTCTTACACGTCACTTCCTTCGAGATTATTTGAAGAGAGGACTGCGATCTTGTGTATTCTGAGCATTTACATTTCTAGTTAAGTGTCTTGTTCCATAGTTTTGTTCATTCTCGTTTTTTTTTTCGTTTCGTTTATTATTTAATTTCTTGATTCGGTATTTCTGTTAGGTTTTTCGATTTTCTTGTATTATCATTGTACTTTTTCCATCTGCTTGTATCGCTCATTTTGTATTGTTTCTTATCGTATGATTTTGTAATACCTATTACTATATGTAATTCTTGTCTTTGTCACCTGTTTGTGGCTGACGAAGGGTAATACCCGAAACGTCCCTTGTCTCATGTGAACTGTTATTTGTAAAACTGATTCAATACCGTTTTATTAATTTATAAACTTATATTTCTAACAGTATGCAAGGTGTTGTGTAACCCTGACAGCTTATATTTTATGATTCTGTTAAGATGGGCTGACATACAGATTCACACAACATAGATTGATAGAATAAATCAAGCCAGGACAATCCAAGGTTTAATTTGACATAATAAATCCAACAAAATATTTTCAGAGCATTTCAGGCATTACTTCTGACATCACATATCCAGTACCTTCTTTCATGACCCTAGTTACTTGTACTGCACATATTTCCATTATTGTGCACGGTTTCATAAACAGCAGTTACATTGTTACAGCCTGAAATTTGACTAATTATCTCACTGATAAATGAGAGGCCCAGCCTGCTTGGGATTTCCCAGTCTTGAACGTTATTAATAAAGTACGCATAAAATAGACATCTAGTCCTTCTATCGACTTGGCAAACTTTGAGTCTCCCTCTGACATCACACTTTTTGCTCTGACATCCTTTACAATGCTTTTTACTTCTTTTATAAAGCCTGCACAACAATAATTTGAAGGAACCCTCTGTCTGAGAAACCCGATTTCTTCAATGACTATGCACTGCTTACAACACGAGGCACCTTTTGATAAAGGAAAACCCATTAAAAGACAATGCTTATAATCAAATCAGCTAATGAGCCTTGAAAACTATGCCGATATCAGAGATGCAGAAAGCTGCTAGATTACAGACATTGTCCTGTAGAAGAGATACAAAACACATGATCCAGATGGAAAAGTACAACAGTATGCCAACGCATCCAATGAAGGCAAGACTAGATGATCTGGCATTGGGATGTCTAAAACGTAGCAGCTTTGTCCATCAGGGAAAAACACTTAAAAGACAGCATCAAAAAGATCTATCCATGAAGACAACAATACTGAAGCCCATCCTATACCCCTGTACCATGGAAACAGGCCAGCAGTACCCTGCAAATTAATACATCAATCAGTGGTCTCAGAATTGGATATCTTCTTCTTCGTTGGTCCTGAAAAGGACCTTGGTTGCATTGTGTCCATTTACAGTGAAGCTGCGATATTTGTGCCTTTCGGCCGACTTCAGCACAACATTTTTTTGAATGAGTGTAATGATCTGCAAAAACAAACTGCTACTTTGAGTATGATCCAAGAAAGCTATCCCAAACAATCATGTATACTTGCCTACATGGATGGATCAGCAACAAATGCCATTAAGAATGGAGGTGCTGGTATCTTTATTTCATGTCCTGACAACCACTATGAGACTAGGCATATTCTCACTGGTAAAATCTGTTCCAACTATACATCTCTTAGAGTTCAAGCTCTAGAGCAAGCTGCAAAAATGATTTATAACACCAACCTTGACTGCCACCAGGTAGTCATCCTCACAGATGCACTGTCTGTACTGCAAGTTCTCAAGGGTGGTAAAATCCCACATCTGAGAAATGAACTAAGCAAGGTAGCTGCCAAAAAGTGAACCATACTTCAGTGGGTACCATCCCATTGTGGTGAACGTGGAAATGAAAAAGCAGATAAACTTGCCAAAAATGGAGGAGAATGTGAACAAGAAGATAACAAAATCACATACTTTGAGAAAAAGAGAGCTATCCAGGCTATCAGAAGAGAACAGAATCAATCCATTAACGACTACCACACTCTTGATCGTCAGGGACAGATCACCATTTTTTGCCTCAGGACAGGGCATAACGAGCTGAATAAACACATGTACAAGCTACGATTGTCTGCTTCACCACTGTGCACATGTGGATTAAATGAACAAACTGCTGAGCATGTTCTACATGATTGTCCTCTGTATGACCAGTTAAGAAAGATATACTGGCCTAATGACTCAACACTAAAATCAAAGCTGTATGGAGGTAAAGAGGAACTCCAGAAAATGGTCAAATTCATCATGAGAACTCGTCTGATGGTGTAAACATCAAAGATGTGATCACAAGAAGAAGACTAAGAAATCAAGGGCCTAAAAAATGTCAAGCTATATTTAGCTATAATTGAATTAGAAAAGGAAATGAGTGAGAGGCTTTCAACAAATTCAGATCAAGCATTCCTGTCCTATGCCATCTGTTCAGTTGTTTTTTCATGTCTTTGCATACATTTCATGTCTGTCTCCATTTCCCTTCTCCATTTTTTTTCCTCTACCTCTCTTATGTTCTCAACATAGCACCATTTTTGCAGTGTTGTTTTTCTTTGTTTCTCTTCCTTGCCAGCTTGTTACATTTCAATTACTTAAGAAATTCAATGTGATTATTTACATCAACTGTGAAGACAAACCTTGGCAATGGCTAAACAAAATTCTGACCTCTGTGATGCTAGACCATGTAAAAGAAGCTTAAAATAAACAAACTCATGGAAGAACAAACACATTTTGAACAGCAAAATCATATGCAGATCAGGTAGCAAGACTCAGAATCATCAATGTCAGGCACATTTATACATCAGCTTTGTGGACACTGATAATTTATTTCCAGGTTTTTACTGAAGTCTTTGTTGTGTATACAAACATACTTTAAACACTTCAGTTTGTTGTTAGTTTCAAAATTGAACCTTGTGATAACAGTATTGATTGGTAGTGATTGTAAAAAACCATTTACATAACCTTTGATTTTGTATTGCATGTCATGCAGGAGTGTTATTGGAATGGCTTCTCTAAAGATTCAGACATTAATTCCCAGACAGTTGCAGGCATTAGCAGGAAGAGATTAGGAGAGCATAAAGTAAAACAGTCAGATATATGGAGAAATGAAGGTACACATGTAAATAAGCTTCTTTTTTAAGCAATGGAGCATCTCAGATGAGGCTGAATGCTGGTGCATATAATGTAGGCTTGTGTGCTGTTTTTATTGTGTTACTTCAAGATGTTTGCCACCCCATGGATCTTCCAGATCATTCTGTAACACTGTTTTCTTCTGTAACTAATTTATTGGAGGAGGGTTTAAAAAGTAGTCATGGTGAAATCAAGCATTAAGAGATCTTATAGCTTAAACTACCACATACAAAATATTGATACTGACATCTTTGATACACTTGTCTGTAATCTAGCATGACCTGTAGTTAAAGTGGGAATAGTAGCACATTCAACAAGACACATGCTACCAGTCTAGCTGTTGTCTGGAGAATGCTCTGTAGAAAGGGGTAGCTAAGTGCAGAACCTGTTTTACAACTATCAGTAAAAGAGTGTTTCATACAGTTATTTCCTCATGAATGAAGGATTGTACCTTCTATGCTTCTTAAGAAGCATGGGACAATCACAGCATTTGTGGTGATGAATTCTCAAGTGGGCTGTTTTACATGATGAGATTGTAAGCCCTTAGTCACATCTGAAGCTGTGCCATTTTTGAAGCAGTTGTCCTCATCTTTTGCCTTCTTATAGAACCCCTGAAACTGCATAGATTTTTACCCATAGTGGCTGGTTACAATGGAAGATGGACTGATAGAATAAGTGAACATAGGAATAAGTACCAAAACTGCACAAGATGATCTCACTGAAGGCTGGCTCAAGTAAAAACTGCAGAAAATGTTAAATATAAGTTTTACAGGAAGAAAAGAACAGAGTGAGAATCACTGGCATATTTATAGGGATACTGGAAATTAACTGTCTCTTAGCAGGTTGAGAATCCTCTTAGTAGTGTAAGAGCTAATAGGTATCCAGGCCACTGTTTCTTATGGTACTTAATTATTGGAAAGAACCCCTGTTGATTAAATACAAACATCTATTAGACATCACAGTAACATCAAAGAAAAGCCAATAACTAATCTTGATTTTAGAAAAAAATTACAATGAACCTTTACTGATGAAAACAAAATGTCATTTGTATACAGTTCAATCTTGTCTACACAGTTACTGAAAGTTCATCGTTAGGACTTTTAAGTAATTGATTTAAGTTCAGTGGTCTACAAAGTTATTGATTTTTTATCATTAGGACTTTAATGAAGTTGTTAGTTCATGGTGGTTTTACCTACAGTAGCTAGATTCCAGTCTGCAATCACAGTCACTCCTGATTTATCCAGGTGTGGGAAAAGGTTGTGTGGTGTGAATAGAACTATCTCAGGGTTCCAAAGCTTTCTTTCCCTGATCTGAGTTTCTTGTCACCAATGAAAATGGAAGCTCTTCATGTAGACTACCCTAAAGAATAACTTGGTTGTATTTTGTTGCTAACAAAACAAAATTTTGGCAAAGTTAAGCCTTTGCAACTACCACTGCTAGGTTTATAAAATGAGTTCTCTTGTGACCAAAGTTTTTGATTGCGGTGTCTAGGCCTAGTGAGCTCTAGGGTTAAATACAAAAAAATCTCATTTTCAGATGAATGGGATCACAAACCATCTTTCCTAAACAATTTCTCATCTAGCATGAAACCTAATTATAATCACTACTACTGCGAAGTAGCCACCATATCAATTACATCCCATTTATGTTAGCTGCCCAGCAACTATCTGTTCTATTCAAGCCAGGTCAACTACTTTTGCTGTGGCGGAAATATCCACTGATTTTGTAATAGAAAAGAGGGAAGTTTAAACTACTGTATGTGAATTAATCGTTATTCATTGGGCTAAAAGAATTTTACAGATATTATGCAAAGTACCATCCATGTGTAGATTTTCATTGTTTTATAATAGTTAAACAGCGTCAAATTGTCCTTTAATTTGTGATAGAGGTGATTTATTTATTTATTTTCTGGAAACTTGTTTTAAGGAGTAACTAAACATTATCTCCCCTTAATTTGATCTGCGCAGCATGCCTCATTAAATTAGGGAAGTCAATTTTATGAGCTTGGCATAACAAGAACAGAAAGGCTTTGTCATACTTCATGAGAGAAAATATTGCTTAGTCACCAGATGTTTGTATTTATAAAGTGTTTTTTATTTATTTTTTTATGTGACAGTAGATCGTGATTGAGATTGTCATACTTGAATAGGTAGATAGAATATTGTTTAGTCATCAGATATGAGTATTTTTAGTCTCTCCTGCTCACTCTCCTTTACTCTTCTTCTTTAATCCATATCTGCCGACTGTCAAAGCAGTCAGTGGCCATCATGCCTGGTTTGCATCTTGTAGGGCAGCAAAAAAATTGATTCCACTTTGTTCGGTTGGTAGCCATCCTTCGTACAGTGCCCCATTTCTGGTTCGTTCTTTGCACCTCGGCTTCCACAGTTCTCCTCCAAGTTGTTTTTGGTTGGCCTTTCTTTTGCTTTCCTTCGGTGATCCATAGCATAGCTGTTCTTGTAATGGTATCAGGGTCCCATCTGAGGACGTGGCCAACCCAACTCCAGCGTCTGTCAGCTATGATGGTGTGCATGTCTCCTGGCTACTCCGAATAAGTAGTTCTTGGTTGCTGATGAGATTCGACTAAAAGATCCTGTACTCTGTCTGTTGTTTATTGCATGTAGGTTGCGCATGTGTTTGGAAAAAAATGACACTGAATACCAGTATTAAACTCTTGTGTATTGCAAGCAGTAAGTCACAATCAATTTCATAATGATTATAAGCAACATGGTTTAATCAGGTTAAAAAATTATTCATTTCAGCGCTTGAATAAAAAAATAATGCTATCATTATGAGCGAAGAAGAAAACAAAAGTAAGTACAGAATACAGAATCTGTTTATATTTCCCAAACAGGATGTATTAAATAACACTGAATAAATTAGGTCAGAACTCATGATGGCATTGAAATAAACATGCCCAGGTAGCATTTACACATTTAACAATTTCCATGATTGAAAGATGGGCAGGTGGTATTTGAAACATAATTGTGCATCTGAAATTGTAAAAAGAAACTTGTTTGTTGTGAATTTCCCCATCTTTAATGTGCATATCCCCTTTAGATAACAACAGTGCATAAATGGTTGAGTATGTGACCTAAATATTAGGACTAAGGCTGATAATGACATTACATGTAGTGTGTTCATGTATATACCATTGTATAGATTAGAATCATCATTATTGTGTATGTTATATGATAACCAAAAATATATGTCATTATCATGTTTTAACAAATTATATTACTAAATCTGCTTTACCAAACAACGGTTTTAACATTACTACTAGCTATATTTCTCAATTGTAATTCATTCTCATGTATAACTATTAGTTTAAGTAGTAGAAAATAGCCATAAGTAATTATTTCTCGACTCATTTTTCAGTAATTCATTTTTGAAGAATGCTGCACATAAAATTCAGTAATGTCCATGTTCTATGACATGTCTACTTTAGATATATCTACAATGTGAATACAGTGTTGCTGTGTAGTAGTAATATTAACTCATGCACGTTGTACAAAAAAAATTGCAGAAATATAAGCATGATGTCTTGCCAGTTTATCTTTCTATAATTCATACCAAAGATAATTTATGCCCATGCATGCTATATAGTGAAATTAAAGGTTCATGCCCTTTTATCTGAACACCCACCTGCATGGAGGCATACCTGGTGTCATTCTTATATGACCACCAGTTTTGCACAATGCTATAATATTTACAAATGTGGAACTGAACCTCTGTTTGTGAGGCAAATTACGTCCTCATTGGCTCCTTAAATCATCCACACACTTTCAGGTATTGCCCCTGTGGTAAAAATTTTTGAGGACCCAGCATTGCATATGATTAAGATGGACATTTTGGAATGGAAATAGCAACACAAAAATTTAAAATTTACAAAAGATATAAAGTAACAGGTAATACATCCATCTTTACAGCAGAATTCGTGGAAATCTTAAAAGCTTTAGAAATAGTTGCAGTTATATAGTGTCTAGGTATAAAATTGCAGGCGTCACTGAAATTGAGCAAAACTCATTTTATCAAAAACAAAGTTTGAATTTTACTGACACAGTACTCCACAGATCTATCAGGTAATGTCATGAGGTTCTTTTCTTGCAAAAAAGTTTTAATCGTGACAGAAAAAAATAATTATTAACAATATAATATTTGTAATCATTTCAGGACTGTTTGGAGGGAAGTAATTCAGAAATAAATTGTTATTACTCATTTCTTACATCCATGGGAAGTAATCAAACAATAAAAATATTAATGAATATATGCGATTAGCGACCACATTAAAAAAAACATTTTGCAACACCTTTTGAAATTATTAAATGTATACCATTAGTTTCATAGTATGCAATACACCATGAACTATTAACTTATCTTCTTCTTTGATCCATAGCCGCCAACCATCAAAGCAGTCAGTGGCCATCACGCCTGGTGGCGTCTTGTAGGGCAGCAACAAATTGATTCCACTTTGCTCAGTCGGCGGCCATCCTTCGTACAGTGCCCCAACTGTGGTTCATTCTTTGCATCTCAGTCTCCACAGTTCTCCGCCAAGTTGTTTTTGGTCAGCGTCTCTTTCACTTTCCCTCGGGGGTCCATAGCATAGCTGTTCTTGTGATGGTATCAGGGTCCCTTCTGAGGACGTGGCCAACCCAACTCCAGCGTCTGCCAGCTATGATGGTGTGCATGTCTTCCTGGTTACTCCGAATAAGTAGTTCTTGGTTGCTGATGGTGTTTGGCCAGAAGATTCGGAGAATTTTCCTTAGGCATGTTGTGTGAAAAGAGGACAATTTCGACATTTCCTTCTCTGTAACTCTCCAGCTCTCTGCACCATAGAGAAGCACAGAAAGCACACAGCTCTGATATAATCCTAATTTTGTGCTTGTGCTGTACTGAGAGGACTTCCAGATGTTGTTTAGGCTAAAAAAGGCTTGTTCTTGCTTTGTTCATTCTGTTGTTGATGTCTTTGCTTGCTCCACCGTCTGGTGTTACTATGCATCCTAGGTATGTGAAGGCATCTGTCTGTTCCAGTTGTTGATTCCTTACTGATATGGGCTCATGGTTGCTCACATTGAGTGTCATGACCTCTGCCTTCTTTAGGTTGATGTATTAACTTATCAGACAGAAACAAATACTTCTTAAATAATCTTATAGTTGCATAACTTTTAAATCATACCTAATATGATGCTACAAAACATACAGAATTAAAATTTGTTATGCATGCCATAATTATCTGAAGTTTTTACTATTATGTTTTTTTTCAATGAATTTCAGGTGACCATTCCTGTAGCCAGCAATCCCGCCTATACTCTAGTGTTGAAATTCCAGATTTGAAAATTATGAACATGGGAGAGAAACCTTATAAGTGTGATGTTTGTGGAGCAGAATTTTCTCAGATTTGTCATCTAAAGAGTCACAAAATGACACTTACGGGAGAGAAACCTTATAAGTGTGATGTTTGTGGAGCAGATTTTTCTCAGAGTGGTTCTTTAAAGAGTCACAAAAGGACACACACAGGAGAGAAACCTTACAAGTGGGATGTTTGTGGGGCAGAATTTTCTCTTAGTGGTGATTTAAAGAGTCACAAAAGGACACACACAGGAGAGAAACCTTATAAGTGTGATGTTTGTGGAGCAGAATTTTCTCAGAATGGTAATCTAAAGAGTCACAAAATGACACACACAGGAGAGAAACCTTATGAGTGTGATGTTTATGGAGCAGAATTTTCTCAGAGTGGTCATCTAAAGAGTCACATAAGGACACATACAGGAGAGAAACCTTATAAGTGTGATGTTTGTGGAGCAAAACTTTCTAATAGTTTTCATTTAAAGACTCACAAAAGGACACATACAGGAGAGAAACCTTACAAGTGTGATGTTTGTGGAGCAGGATTTTCTCGTAGGGATGCTTTAAAGAGTCACAAAAGGACACATACTGGAGAGAAACCTTATAAGTGTGATGTTTGTGGAGCAAAATTTTCTCATAGTTTTCATTTAAAGACTCACAAAAGGATACATACAGGAGAGAAACCCTTCAAGTGTGATGTTTGTGGAGCAGGATTTTCTCATAGTGGTGGTTTAAAGAGTCACAAGAGGACATATACAGGAGAGAAACCTTATAAGTAAGATGTTTGTGGAGCAGGATTTTCTCGTAGTGATGCTTTAAAGAGTCACAAAAGGACACATACAGGAGAGAAACCTTATAAGTGTGATGTTTGTGGAGCAAAATTTTCTCATAGTTTTCATTTAAAGAATCACAAAAGGACACATACAGGAGAGAAACCCTTCAAGTGTGATGTTTGTGGAGCAGGATTTTCTCATAGTGGTGGTTTAAAGAGTCACAAGAGGACATATACAGGAGAGAAACCTTATAAATGTGATGTTTGTGGAGCAGAATTTTCTCTTAGTAGTGGTTTAAAGTGTCACAAAAGGACACATACAGAAGAGAAACCTTATAAGTGTGATGTTTGTGGAGCAGGATTTTCTCTTAGTGGTGATTTAAAGAATCACAAAAGGACACACACAGGAGAGAAAACTTATAAGTGTGATGTTTGTGGAGCGGAATTTTCTCAAAATGTTCATTTAAGGAGACACAAAAAAACACACACAGGAGAGAAACCTTATAAGTGTGATGTTTGTCAAGCAGAATTTTCTCACAATAGTCATATAAAGAAACACAAAATGACACACACAGGAGAGAAGACCTATAAGTGTGATGTTTTTGGAGCAGAATTTTCTGAGAATGGTGATTTAAAGAGGCACAATGGGCTAATCACCTGTTTGCCAGTCACTTTGATTACATGTTTCGCCCAGAGCTTTGTGCTCTGGGTCCCCTCTACACCTCGTTTTACGGGGTAGAAGAGGTTCCGACAATGAGATGAGTGATTTAAAGAGTCACAAAAGGACACACACAGGAGAGAAGCCTTATAAGTGTGATGTTTGTGGAGCAGAATTTTCTCATAGTGGTGCTTTAAAGCATCACAAAATGACATACACAGGAGAGAAACCTAATGTGTGATGTTTGTGGAGCAGAATTATTATATAGTGGTGCTTTAAAGACTCACAAAAGGACATGCAGGAGATAAACCATACAAATGAGATGTATGTGGAGCTGAATTTTCTCAGAATGGTGCTTTAAAGAGTCTGAAAAGGACACACACAGGTAAAAAAAACTTATGTGTGATGTTTGTGGAGCAAAATTTTCTCATAGTTGTGCTTTAAAGAGACACAAAAGGACACATACAGGAGAGAAACCTTACAAGTGTGATGTTTGTTGAGCAGAATTTTCTCTTAGTCATGCTTTAAAAGTCACAAATTGACACACAAAGGAGAGAAACCTTATAAGTGTGATGTTTGAGGAGCCGAATTGTCTCTTAGTTGTGCTTTAAAGAGTCACAAAAGGACACAAACAGGAGAGAAACCACAGCCTATGCCGGCCCCAAGCCAGGCTGAAAAAGGAGGACGACGGCCTGCATGGTATCTGTAAGGAGGCAGCCCCTCCACTATGCAAAGGCACAACAGGCCAATCACCTTGTAGAAATCTTCCTAGATGTAGGAATCTTCGGTTGTTGCGGGATGTTGAATATATATAGATCTGTTGGTGTTCTTGATTGGCACTACTGGCAAGGGCGATGCCAGAAAATGTCGGGCTTAAAGTCTCTATTGCCGACTTACGAATGTTCAATGCAAAATATATATAGTGAGCCGTATAACTCTATGGCCAACGAAGATAATGTCAACACGGTACAGTGAACTGGCACGTCAATTAGATTGGAGCCAAGTATTAAAGTTGACGACATAATTTATTGTGCACTGACATATACATTGACATCACAGTCAGACGACGTAGCATCATTATAATGGCATGGCATAAACGTTATGTATTCTGATCAATCATGGCTGATCAATCATGTAGAAGTAGGCATCAACATCAATAGTATAGGTTATAGCATCGGGGCATCACAATTCATTGCATTTTCAATCATGAACTTGGTTGAAATCTTATAACGGCCGACTTCTCAAGGACGGCGGTGAACTTCGCGGCCAATAATTCCATCATGCCTTTCAATACGGAGCTTGCCTGCAACGCCAAGGGTTTTATTGAATAACCCTCAAATATGTACGAAGAATAATCCCGATAATATTCGGTCAGGATTCTGGATCCCACTAACAACACAACATGGCATGTGTGTTGAAGTACAGCCAGATTATAATAAAAATGACGAAATTAGCATATTAAGAATATGCAACGAGCCCTGCACTGGCTAACATAGATACTCATTACCAGGAGGTTTATAACACTGGCTAACAAAAAAAAATTTTTTTTTCTTTCTCTAACATTTCTATTTTTTTCTGAACAATTTTAATGCGCTGTTTTTAAATCTGCAAACCGTTTTTCTCTATCAGGTCGGGATCTCTAGAAATACGCAATTGAAGTTTTTTAACAACGCATACAGTATTACAACATCATTTGTACAAGAAGTATAACAGTTATGTAGGCTTGAATTTCTTTGCAGTCGACTTTCGTCGGTGAATGGCATGGGGTACATCGCGATGAAGCATCCAACAATAATCGGCAAGCATGGTCACACTCCACCGTCTTTGATAACGTGACTCCATTACGGCGATATCTTGATGGAATCGTTCTCCATGTTCATCGCTGACTTCGCCAAGGTTGTCAGGGGAAAAGTCAAGATGCGAATCGAGCAAATGGATTTTGAGGGACATGTTACAGCCCATAATTCTGTATGCATCTATGCACTGCTTAACAATATGCACATAGTCGACAGATTTGTGATTTCCCAGAAAGTTATCGACGATCGATTTGAATGCCATCCATGCGCGAAGTTCACTACCATGTAACAAGTTCTCGAATTGTTTGTCTGCAATAACTTTCCTAATCTGAGGTCCTACAAAGATACCTTCTTTTATCTTTGCATCGCTAATTTGCGGAAACTTTTCTCGAAGATAAGTGAAAGCTTTGCTCGTTTTATCTAACGCTTTTACGAAATTCTTCATGAGCCCCAACTTTATATGTAACGGTGGTAAAATGATGCTGTCTTTGTTAACTAATGGCTCGTGTATTACATTTTTATGCCCGAGCTGCATACGATCCCTGATAGGCCACACCTTTCTTGCATAATGTTCCTGTCTGTTGCGGCTGTCCCATTCACATAGGAAGCAACAAAATTTAGTATACCCAGTCTGCATGCCCGTGAGAATTGCAATGACCTTTAGGTCTCCACAAATCCGCCATTGGTAGTCATTGTACTTTATTTTTGCCAAAAGTATAGCCATATTGTCATAAGTTTCTTTCATATGAACAGAGTAGGCGACTGGAATTGATGAAAATAAATTTCCATTATGCAATAACACGGCTTTTAGACTAGTCTTGGAAGAGTCGATGAAAAGTCGCCATTCGTTGACTATGTGCTCATGACCGAGGTGCACCATTAGACCTTTTACATCTTTGCAATAGCAAATGTCATCATCCATCTCAAAGTATTGAACAAGTTCTCTGTGTCTATGACGAAATTTAGATATCGGAGTATTGGGCGCTAAAAGATTCCATTCTTTGAGTCGCGAACCGAGTAATTCCGCTTGTCCTTTGGTGAGAGCGAGATCACGTATTAGATCTGAAAGTTCTGAATGGTTAATTAAGTGAACACCATCATTCACCGGTATATAATCCGAGTCAGAATTAGTTTCTAAAGCAGGTAAACTATCACTTTCTGATGGTTCATTCACGTCCAACGGATATTGTTCTGGTGGAACTGGGATCGGACACGTGATTGGATCATGAGGCACTGGTTTCGAAACCGATTCAATATTTGGATAAACCACAGACTTTCTAGTTTTAAAAGTGAAACCATAGATATTTGTCAAGCAGAAGTAACAATCAGTAGCGTGATTTGTCGGTTCACGCCATATTACTGGCACTCCAAAAGGCATCGACTTATGCTTCGGCGATTTTCGTAACCAACCTGCCAATGTATTTGCACAAGTCGAACAAACTGCATTTGGCATCCAAGATTTATTTGCATCATCAACTTTCGAATCGAAATAAAGTTCATATGCTTTCTTTAGCAATGTTGTAAAGTTTTTCTGGTGAACACGATCGGTAAAATATCCGCACACGTAACAGAACAGATCAGCCGAATTTCTACAACTTCTAGAAGCCATATTTCACTCAGAATTATTTCAAAATACAGTAACTATTTGAAATATAACGTAACATATGTCATGCATCTTTTAGCAGTATAAAAAGTAGAATTATTTTGCATTTTATTAATTTTTAAAAAGTTATATAGTAAAAATGAAACGGAGCAAATAATGGTTTCCCAAAAATATATTTATTCACAAATATCTTAAGAACCCGACGTGATAGTGATAAACGGATTTCAAATTTGAAATCAGCGCAAGAAACTGACCTAAGAACACTTATTCTTATATAAGAAAGAAAAATGTTGTTTGTCAGTGTAATCTCTACATGACTGCTTCCCTCAATCCGGCAAGACTTACAAATCGGCTCCGTCTAGAGACAACCGTCTCAGGCCATAGGCATTTGGCATTCCCCCTTCATAACGTCCATCTTATTCTCCCTGAGTGCACCCGTTGCGCTTCTGTGTTCAACCTCGTGTCAAATCGCGCGTAACTAAATAATAATATATATATTCTTAGCTGTGCTAAACATTTAAAATTACGCGCGCAAAAAGAACGCAACAGATACCTTCCACCCATGAGACAAAAAAAAAGCGAAGCTTTTTTTTTGATTTAACTTATACCCACGACATCGATCAAGTTCATTTTCACAATTAATGAATAGCATTTAAATGTGAAGGTATGTGTGAATAATAATATGTGAGGTAAAGTTTGGAAAAAAGAAAATAAGATTCCAAATTCAAAACTCAAACAAAAGAAATGACACATAATGTATCAAAATGGTACGAAACAACTAATTAAGAAGTCGCAAATGAAATGAGATACCGAAATAAAGTAAAGAAGAATGGAAAGAAATGGTGATAAATGGAGACAGTAATCAAATAGGATGATAAAAGAGAAAATCTCAATCAGTGAACGCAATTAAATTAAGTAGTGTATGTATGCGAATATCTGTAAGAGGAAGAAATAATTAAACAAAATCAACACGAAACACAACATACTCGAAGAAAATAACACAATCCAAAGGATGTGTAGGCAAGATTAGCCACACAGCAAGTACGCTACAATGGTCACATGAATTATGTCCATGTGCCAAAAATTATTAAGCGCGGATAATGCGCGGTTATAAAATAATTAAGGTGTTATGGAATAGCGTATTTCGAGTACTGAAATAATTAAGTGAATATGAATGTCATAGATGTCACCTAAAGTTATGGAAAATTAAAATGTTACCAAGTAATCTATAATGAAAGTAACTTCAATTAATTAAAATGTCCAGAAATCATCACGTAAGCAATGAAGATTGTCTTCAGCTCGTATCGAAGTGAATTAAAATCATGAAACTCTATGAAAGTTAAATGTCCTGTAATCATTTATGTATCTAATAAGTTCGATTTATGTCAATTTATGTTTCCAGTGGAATAGAAGTAAACTTACACCACAGTTAGTTTTGCACCAACACAATTACTCCTAGTTATTTGAAATGGAAAAGCACCAAAATAATGTATTAAAAAATGGTGCGAAGAATGTAATGATATATTCAAAGGTTAGGTTATTAACGGAAAACCCATAGTAGTACGTGTCGGTATAGTTCGTAAGCAATCATTCATAGTGCTGACTTGGTCACGTAGTGGCGTCACAACTTGAGGGGAGCAGAGGCTCGGTAGAGTCAAGGTGGTTTCGAGAGAAAAAATTCATCCATTGAGGTGTCAGTATTGCGGACGGCTTGAGTAGCGAAAACCAAATTACAGACGATGATAGAGACTCGTGCAGGAATGGAATTCGTGAGGTATGCACTCGTAAGTCCAATAATCGTCCGCAGTAGTGACGAAATGACCCAAAAAAGTTTCAGCAGTAAGCGTAACGACCAAATAAGGGTTAACAATGTGATGTTTATCATAGCCTTAAGTCGTGTAGTTTCAATCCATTGACGATAAAAGTTATGCACATGCACAACTCCGAGTCCCATCATAAATACGTTCCTGTGAATAAAGAAACGAAACGTTCTTTTTGGTAAAAGTATGATATTTTTAACGCAAGAATTTCAATAAATCTTACCGCATGTGGTCTGGTACTTCCTTGACCACTGTTCCATGACAGTTGATCCTTTCTTTAGGAGACAAGAAAAGGTAGTAGTGATAGCAGTCAAAACAGTGATGAATGTATTACCGATATAGGAAGAACAAAAATACCAGCGTGAAATGGAAGTCGCAATAATGTGCTGCAGAAAAAAAAATTGGTCCAAGATAAAACAAGAGCAAACCTGAGTGTACGCAATGATGTAAAGAGTAGACATAAATATAAAAAATTAGATCGAATCCAATAGGAAAAAACAAAATAAGTGTGTAATGACAACTGGATATCACAGACATCGCGTATTACAAAGACAAGACTGAGTTAACCGGCCCATTAAATAAAAAAATATAAATATAGATACTACAAGTGAAGAAATGCGAAACAGCCAAGACATAATAAAACTAAAGAACTGTCAATATGCAAGAGGAAATCAAGTAAACAGGAAGAATTAGCAATTAGCAATAGATACAAGTTCCAAAAACATACCAGAAAGAAAGAAGAAGCACGCACACACAAAACAACTATTAAGTGCGTGGTGCAGAATTTTGCACAAGTTGTACATCTAGAAGATGGTGTGCAAAAATCGAACCATGTTTGAAATGCACAGCTCTGTGAGCGTCATGAAAGTTTTCAAAACGAACAAAAGCTAGCTGATTAAAAGATTTTTGTAGTTCAAACATGCGAACAAACTTAACATTACCGACTTTCTGAAAAAATTTTCGGAGTGCATACCAAGTGGTATGAGACGGAATGTTGCGCACCAGAACAGTGCGATTCAATGTAATATGATCTCGGCCAGATAGCAACTGAGCCCGAGTATCATTTAAATTATTATGTTTAGCGCGTAGTGAGCGCGAAGAGGAATTTGTACGGACATGTAGATTCTTGCATGTCGTAATAGTTGGAAAATCACAGTTGTACTTGCGATTATCATGATGAATATTAATATCATCAACGCGCCGAATAATGTCACGACTCTCACAAGTGAACTTTGTGTCACCTTTGACAACATCATTCACACTATTGGGAGTATAAGTCCCCTGAGCATGCTGTATATAACGATTCTCATCGAAATAAATAGAACCAGTGTGAACGATATCGGTCACACTATCATCAAATGGAACAAACTTGTCTGTCCCTGTACGTCTCAGATTCCGCAAGTTTGGAATGTTCTTAACAAACTTTTTAGGCTTCTCATGAAATGAAGTGACTTGATTTTGTTGATTATGGGAAACAATTTTATTTGGGGGCTTAGGATGATACGATAAACTGTTTGTCACCCCGTTTTTACTGTTATCGACATGTCGCCATGACGAACTCCCAGAGGAAGCAGTATAATTATGACCAGATACACTGGCATCAGGGTGATGTCGAGGAAAGTTGTAACTACCTCTGTATGATATCTTTACTTTGGCAGGTTGTACAGGCCTGTTTGTATCACACTTGGGACTACCGGCATGTTGTACAGTAGTATTTCCATTATTAAGATTTGACAATATATTTTTATGTAACACCACATCGAGTAAATCATCAACCCTAGTTCTCAATTTAACATTTTCTAAATTCTGGATTGAAATCTCTTCACTCTGACTCTTAATTACTGTATTAAGGTTTACAATTTTACTCCTCTCCTCGATGAGTAATGTCTCACAGTTGGCCAACTTATCTTTCTCCATAGTTAATTCCTCTACTCTCTTTTTCTCATCCTTTTCTTTCCTTGCTATCCTTTGTCGTGCCAATTTCTTTAATTTCTTTGTTTGCTGTACCAACATATGTGGTTGCAATCGAGCTACTTCTGAGGTAAGCTCTTGAATTTTAACACACTGTTCATGAATTTTTCTTTGGCAGTCTACAGCATTATCTTGTGAAATTCTCAATGTGAGTTCCTTAACCTCAGACTCCAAAGCTTTATTTTTATCCATGGTAGATTCTAGTGAGGCCTTAGAATTGGTAAGCTCCACTTTCAATTTTCGCAGATCACTTTCAAGTTTGGATTGTATCACATATAATGCACTCTCCTCAGCAATATCCTCCAACAACTGTATCTTTTCCTGACGACACTGTTTGTCGTGTGTTATTTGTTCCTCATGAAAATTGTCGTCGCGTATAGCGCGATATATTTTTTTCATTACATTACCATGTGGTTCATGGGTGTAATTCACTAAAAACAAACGCAGATCCTTACGCAGTAGTTGTGCCAAGTCCGTGGCAATATTTATATGTGGGATAGAACGAAAATGCCAACTCGCAAAGTCATCCAAATCTGATGCCGCCTGACATAAAAAACGATCCATCACATATTCCTCAAGTTCTGGGCCTTGAAATCCATGATCCCTACCATTCTGGAGCAGCATATCCAATACAGGTATCATGTCATCCGTAGACATTTTTGTCTAATTTATATGAGGTCCACTTACCTAATCAAATATCACTCACTGAAGGAAAAATGTATCCTGTAATTAGCATGTGACAAGTTCCTGTCCAGAGAACTCGTATACCAATTATCATCAATGTCAGAAATATGTTATATTATTACCTAGCCATTAATTATTCATGCATTAAAATCATATAAGTAGAAAATACAAGATGTAGACAATGAGAACAATAGTTACAAAGACGAGATACTAAGGAACAAATGAAAACATTCGCAGAATCAACTGAACAATAAAATAGAACTAAAAAGGACAATTTTGCAAAGAGCGCAATGACACTGCGATCAAAATGACAAGACAAGTAACAATACAAGGTATAAACATAAAGTGTATAAAAAATAAACAATAGTGAGGTTGAGGGTGACGTTTACGAACAAAATACATCATAAAAAATAAGGTACAGATAAAAAATTACTACGAAAACAACAGTATAATACCTGACGAAACAACTAAACAGTTACTATTATAAGAAACAAGTAGCGATCAGAACTTCAGCAAGGTTTCTAGCCTTGAACTGGAATTATCGCTCAATTGAAACTTACAAACTAAATCCTATAGAACGTCTGACAAGAGCCCGAATTAGCTTCGAGATGAACCTCGTTTGTCAGATCGGCCTCCCTACCGCCCACGTGAAACATTAAACATAGAACATGCAATACAAATAATATTAGAATGGACATATTAAAAGAAAGGCTCATCAATAACATGCAACAGTGGTGCAGAGTACAAACAATCGGTGACCACTTATCTTTTTAAAAAGAAAAAATTCCCGGCCCTCGCAAAGCTAGCGATGAAGGTTCTCGGGTGTTGCATGTAGGTGCTTGAATATAGGACGTGATGCAGTCCAACGTTGATCTTTGCTATAGTCGTTGAACACCGGATCATCAAAGGTCAAGGAGGTTGAACGTTAAGAGACAAGTCGTGTCCTTGAAGTTATAAATTTGCTGTATCAGTTCTCGAAGCATGAGTTCTTGATTACAGAAAAAATTCTTACCCCTTTGACTGGCCCACCAGATGTAGAAATCTTCCTAGATGTAGGAATCTTCGGTTGTTGCGGGATGTTGAATATATATAGATCTGTTGGTGTTCTTGATTGGCACTACTGGCAAGGGCGATGCCAGAAAATGTCGGGCTTAAAGTCTCTATTGCCGACTTACGAATGTTCAATGCAAAATATATATAGTGAGCCGTATAACTCTATGGCCAACGAAGATAATGTCAACACGGTACAGTGAACTGGCACGTCAATTAGATTGGAGCCAAGTATTAAAGTTGACGACATAATTTATTGTGCACTGACATATACATTGACATCACAGTCAGACGACGTAGCATCATTATAATGGCATGGCATAAACGTTATGTATTCTGATCAATCATGGCTGATCAATCATGTAGAAGTAGGCATCAACATCAATAGTATAGGTTATAGCATCGGGGCATCACAATTCATTGCATTTTCAATCATGAACTTGGTTGAAATCTTATAACGGCCGACTTCTCAAGGACGGCGGTGAACTTCGCGGCCAATAATTCCATCATGCCTTTCAATACGGAGCTTGCCTGCAACGCCAAGGGTTTTATTGAATAACCCTCAAATATGTACGAAGAATAATCCCGATAATATTCGGTCAGGATTCTGGATCCCACTAACAACACAACATGGCATGTGTGTTGAAGTACAGCCAGATTATAATAAAAATGACGAAATTAGCATATTAAGAATATGCAACGAGCCCTGCACTGGCTAACATAGATACTCATTACCAGGAGGTTTATAATCTCTACATGACTGCTTCCCTCAATCCGGCAAGACTTACAAATCGGCTCCGTCTAGAGACAACCGTCTCAGGCCATAGGCATTTGGCATTCCCCCTTCATAACGTCCATCTTATTCTCCCTGAGTGCACCCGTTGCGCTTCTGTGTTCAACCTCGTGTCAAATCGCGCGTAACTAAATAATAATATATATATATTCTTAGCTGTGCTAAACATTTAAAATTACGCGCGCAAAAAGAACGCAACACACCTGTTTGCTTTAAACCATGATTACGCAAACTACAAGAGAGAAAACTTGGCTGATTCTAAAGGCAATGAACTGGAACGGACTATGGACTGTGACTTATGGAAATTGGAACACAAGAAGTATAAATGGGAAAGATGAGGAGCTGGTGGGAGAGATGAGGAAAGCAAAATTAGAAATCCTGGCTATAATGGAAACAAAGAAAAAGAGACAAGGTGTCATGGATCTTGATGGCAACACGCTGCTCTACAGTGGTGTACCCACATCTGAAAGAGCTAAAGAGGGCATTAGTTGCATTGTGGCCAAAAATCAGAAAGATAGTATCAAAGGATGGAACTTTGTCTCAGAGCGCATTATGGTTGTAAAACTAAAAGAATGAGAAACCATAGTCAACCTGGTCATAGTGAATGCTCCAAATGAGGATGAGAGAGCAGAGGTCAAGGAGGAATTCTTCAAGCTGCTTCAAAGGACAGTGGATGACTGCCTAAATGAAATTATCATGCTCGGAGATTTCAATGCCAGAGTTGGAAATTGCCATACTAGATGGGGTGGAGTTATCGGAAGATATGGAGAAGATACTTTCAATGATAATGTAAAACAACTCCTTAGATTCTGCAGTGAGCAGAATCTGATCATTACAAACACAAAGTTCCCCCATAAGCGCATACATGCATACACTAGATGTGAACCAACAAGGAATGAGAAGTCAGTGATCGACTATGTCATAATTAGGAGGAGCTCATTCAAGTATGTCTGGAATGCTAGAGTCTGGAGGGGGCCAGAGATTGGAAGTGATCACTACCTGCTTACAATTAAAAGAACAACTGAAAGAGTTTCTCAGCCTAGGAACTGCCCAACATCATGCAATAAACTAAGTAAATGAACGGGAGAAATGAGCATTAAGACCTACAAGCTGAGAGAGCCAGAAATTAAGACCAGATATCAGGGGCTTATTGCTACAGCGGTGAGAAACACAGAAAAACAACCTGATGACTTGGAAACCCTCTGGCTTAAATTCAAAGACATCATAAAGACAGCTGCTGCTGAAGCATGTGGTGAAGTCTGACTTGGGAACAAGAGAAAGAGGACACCTTGATGGACAGAGGAAGTCAAAGAGAAAATAAGAGAGAAGAAAATGGCATGGAAACAATACTTAGGAGCTAAAAACACAACAGGACAAATGGAAAAATATAGAGAATATGTGATACTCAGAACAGAAGCAAAGAACAAGGTGCTAGCAGCAAAACAGAAGTCCTAGGAAGAATTTGGAGAAAAGCCAGAAAAAGATGTGCAAGAAAACCAGAAATTGTTCTATAAGACCCTAAAGAACATGAGGAAGGAAAAACAATGCCCTCTCAAACTTTTAAAGGATGAGCAAGGCAAATTGCTTACTGCCCCAAAGTAAGTAATGGAAAGATGGAAAGAATATTTCTCAGAACTCCTTGATGGTGAGCAAGGTCAAGCATCAGAAATGATAACCACTAGCACAGAAGAGAAACCAATGGTGGTGAAGATGACATGAAGATGGAAGAACTGAAGGCAGCACTGGAGAAAATTAAGATGGGCAAAGCAGCATGGCATGATGGTATAACACCAGAAATGGTTAAATACATTGGAGCATCAGGCAACCTATTACTCTTAAGGGTCCTACAGGCAGCATGGTGCAACAAGAACATACCAAAAGATGGGAAATTGCCATCATAACACCAATTTTCAAAAACGGTGACAATCAACAATGTCGAAACCATAGAGGCATATTCCTTTTCAGTGTCCCTGGTAAAATCTGCTCTAGAATCCTAGAGCAGAGAATCAGATGCCTAGTTGAGCCACAGTTGGATGAGGTCCAGTGTGGATTCTGAGCAAACTGAAGTACTCAAGACCTAATCTTCACACTCAGACTGGGTGAAAAGGCCCTTGAGTATAAGAGTGAGATCCATCTTTGTTTTGTAGATCTTGAAAAGACATCCGACAGCGTCCCCTGGAACAAACTTTGGGGACTGTTTGGCAAGGAAGAACATTCTAGCACCTCTGATTCATGCTATACAGAGCTTCTACAAGTCTTGCAGAAATTATGTGAGGACAGCAAACCATAAGTCAGAAGAGTTCAGGACCACCACTGGTGTAAGACAAGGTGATATCCTGGCACCTTATCTTTGCATACTCCTAGTGGATGATGTCATCAAGGCATTTAAAGAGAAGACAGGTAAGTATTCAGTGGAGAAATGGAAGATGAGACAGGTCTGATTTCAGAGCTGGCATTTGCTGATAATGTTGCCTTGATTGCTAAATCAGAGGCACATCTTCATTCCAACCTGCAAGTCTGGAAGGAAGAGCTGGAGAAGACAGGGGTGGTCATAAGCAGCTCTAAAACAAAATCCATGGTGATATCACGAGAAGAAAGAAGACATCAGATTAAGCTGGGAGAACAAGTCCTGGAGCAGGTTGACCACTTTAAATACACCAGAGCTATTATAGACCAACAGGGAGGCATCAATGAAGAGTTAGCCACTCAAAAAGCAGCAGCTGGGAGACTTTTTCAGGCCATAAATCAAGGATTCCTCAGCAAGAGAGAGGTTGGTAAGAAAACGAAGATGGCTGTATACCACTCCACCTATGTCCCAGTCTTGACATATGGATGCGAGTCATGGGCAATGACTACAATCTACAAAAACCAGATCCAAACTTCAGAAATGAGGTATTGGAGGAAGGTGGTTGAAGTAACAAGAAGAGATATGGTCCGCTACCAGACGATATGTCAAGGCCTAAAATCCCACCCCCTGCAGACCCAAGTAGAAAAGTCCCAACTAAGATGGTTTGGCCATGTCTGCAGAATGGGATAATATCAGCTACCATGACAAGCATGGGAAACAAAGAGCCAGAGATCCAGACCCCCAGGATGACCCAGAGTCCACTGGGAAGACTACAATAGACAATCTTTGAAGGACCAAGGACTAGAATGGAACCAAACCAGGAGGAAGATAGCCAATAGGATAGTCTGGTGCCCTCTCTTCCAAACCTCTACACGTCACGGTAGAAGGGGAACAACTAAGTAAGTAAGAATAGTCACAAAAGGACACAGAAACCTTAAAAGTTTGAGATTTTTTGAATACACTACTCTAAGAAGACATACATGGTAAAAGCCATATAGGTGTGATCTTTGTGGTGATGCCTTTTCTCAGGCTACTCAGATAAAGAAACATGTGTTGAAAAACATTGGAGAGATGTATAAAATTACACAAAAGAAGGCACACATGAGAGGGACTTTCTAAGTGTGATGTTTGTGGTGTAACATTTTCTCATGTCTTTATTCTAAAACAGCACACATACTTGAGAGAAAATTTCTAAGTGTGATGTTTGGTGTATTAGGTTTTCTCAAGTCTGTATTCTAAAATTACACAAAAGGCATACATGAGAGGGACTTTCTAAGTGTGATGTTTGTGGTGTTAGGTTTTCTCAAGTCTTTATTCTAAAACAGCACACAATTTACAAAACATACATGAGAGACAATTTGTAAGTACAATGTTTGTGGTGTTGAGTTTACTCATCTGTATTCTAAAACTGCACACTAGACATACATCAGAGAAAATTTATGTGTTTACCTTACACAATTTGTAAGCATGATGTTTGTAATTCAAGTTTACTCATTCATTATTCTTCCGCCCCCTTTTCACAAAATATCTTGATGGTTTAAATTATTTGATCACTTCCCGTGGACTTCATTTTGCAAAGTGGTAGTGAAAAAAGTATTTTTTTGTGTAAATTGAAATCGCAACCAGATTTGTTATTGTTGTTGTTTAATAGGGCTGCTGAGCTTCTCACTCTTTTGCAGCCAGTAACAAGTTCAACACTCTTTGGTAACACTGAAGATCTAGCCTTTTCTTGTGGCTTTTCTACCATTCCGAAACATAAGTCATGAGCTCAAGTTTCTCCATCTTAGGATCATCACATAGGGGTCCCAAGCTAGGAGTAAGAAGTATGTGGCATACTGTGCATTCCCTGCCATCCAAGAGGGCTGTTCAACTATGTAGAGTTAAAATACTGTGCTCTGGTTCTGGGCTCTCCCAAGGAAATGTCACATCCTGCACAGAGTCACTTCTCGGTTCCCCTGCTTATCAGTGGGTCCATAGTGAGATCCTCCTACATGCAGTCAACCAGGTCAAAGCTAAAGAATCATGTCTGGGAATCAAAGCTTAGTGTGCAATGCTGAGTTCTCAACACGTTTCACCACAGAGGGAATCCATGGAAGTGTGTTGATGATTTCAAGTGTCATTGAGGGTGTAATTAGCCTCACAGAGGTTCACTTCCATGTATGTATACTGCAGCATTGTGTATAGCTGGTGGTCAGTTAAAGATGACTCCAGATATGCCTCCATGCTTCTCAGCAAGATAAATGTTATCTTTGTGGTGCTATATTTTGTGATATACTTCAGAGAGGTCTTATAAATGTGATTTTGTTTGTTGTAAAGTGTTGCCTCTATCTGTTAGCTAAGAACATATTCAGACATACAGAAAAGAAGCCATGTAATTATGATGTTTCTGATGCAGTGTTATCTATGCATGCTCAAACTGTGCCATTACAAAGAACAGGGCTATAAATATTTTATGTGTGCTACAACAGAAATGGAATCTAGTGGACTCTGACAAAGCAGTTGGACAATCTGGATTTTGCTGATGACTTGGCTCTTCTGTCCCATAACCATAATCAGATGCAGGACTAATTGAAAACACTTGATGAGAGATCACAGCAATTGGGTCTGAAAATACACAGGGAAAAGACAAAAATAATGAGAATAATGCAGGTAATGATAACAGGGTTGAACTTGAAATAACACCACTACAAGATGTAGAATCGTACACATATCTTGGCAGCAATATATACAAAGTTGGAGGGACAGACAGTGATATCAAAATAAGAGTACAAATAGCAAGAGGAACTTTCATTGCATTGGGAAATATATGGAGATCAAGAGAAATTGGATCCAACACGAAAATAAGAATCTTCAACTCAAATGTGAAGTCAGTCCTATTGTATGGCTCTGAAACATGGAGAACAACAAAGACAACAACCAAAAAGCTACAGACTTTCATAAATGGGTGCTTGCGTAGAATAGAAGGATTAAAATGGTATGACAAGGTTACCAACGTGGAACTGAGGACAAGAACCAGACACGTGCCAGTTGAACAAGAGATGAGAAGAAGATGATGGCGATGGATAGGACACACACTGAGGAAACTTGTTGATAGCATTACAAGGCAGTCCTTGTTCTGGAACCCCCAAGGCAAGAGAGGCAGATGTAGACCAAGAAACACATGGAGAAGAGAGCTAGAAACAGGTGAAAATGATGAGGATAACGTGTAAAGAACTTGAGATGATGGCACGTGACAAGAGGACTTGGCATGTGTTTGTTGAAGGCCTCAGCTCCTTTGGGAGTGGAGGGTTATAAATGAATTATTTTTCAGTTCCCTAAGGAGCAGCGGGGCCTCAACAAATGTATGTCAAGTCTTGACTTCCTGTGTCATCTGTTAAATGTCTTACCATAACTCTTTCATGTCTGCCTCCAGTTCCCATCTCAAAGTGTTTTTTGGTTTTGCTCCTTCTGTCTATCTCTCTAAAAATAAATAAATACATATACATGTGTACACACACAAAATGGTACAATTTACCACCTCAACAAAAATTAAAGATAGGAGCTACTGATGAGTGTAACAGTGGCACTGATAAAATACTATATATACGAGGGCTGTCCGGAAAAGAAACGTCCATAATTAATATTAGAAAAACAGTTTGCGCGACATCGATGTAACTTGGCAGCCAAAAAGAGTGGCCTGTTATGCACATACATGTGCAATGTTGACATTGCTGCACCAGTCTGTGCGACCGTTAAAAGCCGTTTAGTGAGCACATGCACTGTGTGGTCATTGCATTCAAAATAGCTGAATGAGTAGAGCAAAAAATCTGCATCAAATTTTGCGTCAAGCTTCAACATTCCTCCACGGAAACTATTATGATGATTCAGAAGGCTTTTGGAGATGATGCAATGAGTGCTACACAAATAAAGGTGTGGCACAAATGTGTCAAAGATTGTCGAGAATCTGTTAAATGTGATCCCATTTCTGGAAGGCCTGCAACAAGCAGAACACCGGAAAATGTTGAACGTGTACGGGCTGCAATCAACAAAGATCGGCGACTGACAGTGCGAGAACTAGAAAAAGATCTGGGAATTCCAAAAACTATTGTATCCGAGATTCTGACCCAGGATCTGGGTATGAGACGTGTCGTGGCAAAATTCGTTCTGCGGATTCTGCTACCAGAGCAGAATTCTTGACCATCTTTGAAGCGTTTGTGCCACACCTTTATTTGTGTAGCACTCACTGCATTGTCTCCAAAAGCCTTCTGAATCATCATAATAGTTTCCGTAGAGGAATGTTGAGGCTTGACGCAAAATTTGATGCAGATTCTTTGCTCTACTCATTCAGCCATTTTGAATGCGATGACCACACAGTGCACGTGCTCACTAAATGGCTTTTAATGGTCGCACAGACTGGTGCAGCAATGTCAACATTGCACAGGTATGTGCATAACAGGCCACTCTATTTGGCTGCCAAGTTACATCGATGTCGCGCAAACTGTTTTTCTAATATTAATTATGGACGGTTCTTTTCCGGACAGCCCTCGTATGTATATATGTTATATGGTGCTAATATGTATATGTTTGTTAACATGGTGCTGAATATCAAATTATCAAAGATAATGTGATGGTGGTGGGACACCATGATACATACAAAAAAAGCTAGCGTTTAACTAAGAAATAGCTTTGTCATCTCTATTCTTAAACCTTTTGAAATTGCAAATACGTTCCTATATACAAGTATATCTCACAAAATACAACTTAAGAACTGCTGGGCTAATTTTGTATATGTTTTGTATTTAACATTCAGGCAAAACAAACTGTCCAGTTTCAGACTTGATCAAAATCTGATAAGAAGGAAGGGCACTTGAGTGCTACTCAGTTGGGGCTGTATGTTTTAGAAAAACTCCATCAATTTATCTCATGTCTCATTTTTAACTGTCAGTATATTGTGAGCTGTTTTCATTTCCAAGTGAATTCATGCAAGATGGATACTACATCTGCTGATTACAGTTCTCACTAGAATGTGTGCTTTTGTACCAAGTGTTTCTTTATTAACTAGTAGGTCTGTACATGGTCAATCCATGTATTTCCTTTCACAAACTGTAATATTAAATTAAATTTCTCATTCCTAGACTAACTAACTGAGACCTGAGAGACACAACACTGTACTAAGACACAGTTGAATTTCAAAGTACTCTCAGGCTGTATTTTGTCTGCTATTTTTTAAATGTTTGTTTTAAGTAATGTTTTTTGTTTAACATTTTAAGCAGATGAAACAAATAATCCATTTTATAATATGCAGAAGTGTGTGACATTTTTTCCCTTGATGGTATCCAATTTGATCTATCAACTGCCATCTTAGCATTGAATATATCTCCATCTTCTGTCTCTTGTCTTGATGGTGCGCTCTGATACTCTTTTCTGTCTATCGCTAGATGTTAACTTCCCACTTACGGCACTGTCTTCATCTACACTCAACTCTTTCTGGCTGCAAAGGTACAATGTTCTAAACAGGTATCATCATGCTCATCTACCCAGCTGTAAATTAGCACCATAATGTGCTCTTGATTTATGGAAGGCAAAGGCAGCAGGGACAGGAACTGGTCAGCTAAATTCAAAGAGCTGGACCTAGTATGGTGAAGTCTCTAACACTCCACTCCCCTACAGCAGTATCTTCTATGGGTCAACTTTGACCTTTTGTGTTTTAAAACTTGTTAATCTGATTTTGTTTAGGGTGATGGGTAACTGTAAATTATGGTTATACTGGGGTTTCTTAACCGGTGGTTCACAGAGCCCATAGTTGGGGGAAAGGGGGTTCGAATAGGCTGTGCATATCCATAAAATTTCTTAATTTAATTTTACTCTGGAAAATTATGATAGATTTTTGCATGTAAATAAATTTCTTCTTTTTACAGATTGTTATTGTATTTCAGTATGACTGTATGTAAGATTAACAATTTTTTCTTTGTAATAAAATGTATTACTTGTATGCCAAAAATGTCATTGTGTATATGTACATTCTTTCTAAGGAGTCCTTGGCCTTCAGTGGACAACCTAATGGGTCGTTGGCCTTCAGTAGACTATATATATATTTTCCCAGAATTCACATTGTCGGTGTTATATTTGGTACACAATTCATTCTCTATGTTTATGTTGATATGCCTTCCAAGCTATCTGGCATGTCAGGTTTCACACCCACATTTAAGAAGCACTGCTGTACAGTTAATGCCATTAATAACGGTTGATGCTTTATACTTTGTTGCTGTTCATTTTATTTTGAATTTGTGTATGTCCAAAGTTTGTGTCATTTATTAGTTTTTGTTAATTGTGAACATTTATATTAACTAAATTATTTCAGTGGTTTGGTGTATACTAATAAACTGTATTACTAATGTTGCCACATGTTTTGAGAATTGATAGCTGCAGTGGACTTGTATGGGATGTTTTAGTTTTATGTCATTTGTGTCTTTTTCATGTGTTCCTAGGTCTCCCTCTCTCACCTTAGGGATTACAGAACAAGGACTGCCTGATAATGATGTCAAAAGATTTCATCTCGGTGTGAGTCCTATTCATCTCCAGTATCATCTTATCTCTTGTTCCACTGGCACTTGTCTGGTTTTTATCAGTTCCACATTAGTAATTTTATACCACTTCAATCCGTCTAATGTACGCAAGTACCTATTTATGAAAGTCTGTAGCTTTTTGGTTGTTGTTTTTGTTGTTCATGTTTCAGAGCCATACAATAGGACTGACTTGACATTTCAATTTGAAGATTTTGATTTTTGGGTCTGACTTGATTTCTTTTGAGCTCCATATGTGTATGTTGTTTACTCATCACATTTTAGTTAACAAACACTGTACCAGTATGTCTGCAAAATTTGTGTGGCACAAGATAGATGTGGTGGAGCAGAATGAGAGTGCTTAATGGAGGGACGTCCTTGTTTGTCTTCAGACTTCCACATTAATGACTTGAATAAGGTCGTAGTCAGCTCAAGGCTCATGACATCTCCAAATAGTCTTTGGGGACTGAAGTAGGTTGTTGCCATATGCTACTCCATTGCTGTATGTTTGGCAGGACTTCAGAAGGTGTTCGACTGTCATTGGGCTGGTGCCACAGATCGGTTGCACGTATTCTGTACTTGTGGTATAGATGGTATCTCAATCTGTTGTGTCCAGTGCATGGGCCGAAAAATGGATTGTCATAGTCTCACCTAGATAGCTGATGATATGCATCATAGGAAAGGAAAATGGATGTAATAGCCAGGTAGCACTGGAAATTGCATCCTTGCAGCATGTAGAATCATACATATATCTTGGCAGCAGTGGAGACAAGACAAAGAGTTGGAGGAACAAATAATTATATCAAAAGGCCAGTGCTCTGAAAACAGTGGGAAGGATATGTGGAAGGTATTCCCAATATGCCTCAATGGGCGTGTAACAGGTACTATGCCTACATTTTTTTGTACTCTCGTTACTTAACACATTAACTACCTCAAGCCGCTATCAGCGGCTCACAAAATAATCACATTTGGACCACAAGCCACTCAGAGCGCCAATCTAATTTTAGTAATAAAACGAATAAAAAATGTACTGAAAAACTTTCTGATCTGGTTCGAGATTTTAAGTTGCCACCGGAAAACAAATTCCCAAAGCATGGTTGTTGTAGAACACTGGAAAATTGATATTCTGTTCATATTTTTCAGCGTTTTGGGTTAGTTACCTAATCGTGTAAAACTGTTTACCGTGGCAACTAGTGATAGGACTACAAAAAATGCGTGTACATCTCGTTTAACGGCTGAATAGGATAGAAACGTGTTTCAACAATTGTCTGATAGATCTAGCGACGAGGACAAGAGTGAAAACGGTGTGCACATTGATTGAAATTGTGATTTTGATAGAGATGGGGCGCAAGCAGTCATAATTGTGAAAATATTGCAAGTCCTCGGCCATCGGAGGGCCGTTAAATATCAACAACCTCTATTAGAGTTGCAACCAGTGTTTATTATAATAGTACATTCATTTATCTTTAAAATGACGTGTAATTCACAAAAATCTGTAAACAATTATGAAAACTACAGCTTACTTTGTGCAAACACCTACAGGATGAAAATGGGAAAAAAATTTAATTCGGCCACAGTGTGTTTTTCAATTTGGTAGTTATTGTGTTAACCATGTTGTTTTTGAAGTTTTTTTCTTTTTTTTTTCTTTTACGTTTTTACACGATGGAGTTGCCAACCCTTCCATAATCAACTCCTATGACATGCATGATAGGATGCAGTGTTCTTTTCTTTGCTGCCCTCTCAAGCCCTGGTGATATACATTGAGGAAGCCTGCTGATAGCATCACTTGGCAGTCATTGTTCTGGAACATACAGGGTTAGAGAGGTAGATGGACACTGAACAAGACATTGAGAAAGGAAACTGCTCTCTCTCAGGCATGACTTAAAAGGTGACTTAATATGGTTGCACATAGGGCTGACTACTGCAACAACTGGAGAGGAATTACTCTCCTCTCAGTTCCCACTCAAATACTAGGCAGGATAATCATCCAGAGAATTTCAAAAGCAGTTGACTATAAACTGAGGAAAGAACAAGCGGGTTTTAGAAAGAACAAAAGATGTGCAGATCATATATTCACCTACAGGAACATTATAGAGCAGTGCTCATTATGGCAGAGACAGATATACATTAACTTTGTTGATTTTGAAAAGGCTTTTGACAGCATTTCCGGCTGCGTTGTTTCCATTATAAAAAGCCTCTATTCTAACTTTACATGCAGTGTTGGATTAAGCAACCTAACTTTCGAAGTGAAAACAGGAGTATGACAGGGATGCCCCTTATCAACAACATTATTTTTGACAGGCATAGATTGGGTGATGCACCAGACAACAGAGAACAGTCCAAGAGGAATTAGATGGACAAAGTTTACTACACTGGAATATGCAGATGACATTGTAGTACTCACACATTCACATCAATATATCCAAGAAAAAACGATAGACTGAATAAGTATAGCCAGCAGGTTGATCTGAACAACAGTCTCACAAAGACAGAGATCATGACTCTCACTGTGGGCAATCCTGAACCAATAACAATAAGGAACCAGAATTTAGAACAGACAGACACATTTACTTTACTAGAATGCATAGTAATACCAAATGGCGGAACAAGCAAGGACATTAACAACGGAATGAATAAAGTGAGAAAAGCCTTCGCTAGTCTCAACAACATCTGGAAGTCTGCCAAGTACAGCACAAACATCAAATTAAGACTGTATGAGAGCTGTGTACTTTCTGTGCTTCTCTATGGTGCGGAATGCTGGAGAGTAACAGAGAAGGAAATGTTGAAACTGTCCTCCTTCCACACAATTTGACTAAGTTAAATTCTCCAAATCTTTTGGCCGAATACAATCAGCAACCAAGAACAAACTTATTTGGAGTAACCAGGAGGACAAGTACATCATCATAGCTGGCAGATGCTGGAGTTGGGTTAACCACATCCTCAGAAGGAACCCTGGTGCCATTACAAAAACAACTATGCCTAAGCAAAAGAGAGGCCAACCAAAAACAACTTGGTGGAGTTCTGTGGAAGCCAAGTTGCAAAGAATGAACCAGAGTTGGGCACTGTAAAAAGGATGGCCGTCGATCTGACAAAGTGGAATCAATTTCTTGCTGCCCTAGAAGACGCCACCATGCGTGATGGCCACTGACTGATTTGTCGGTCGACGGCTATGGATCAAAGAAAAATAGGTCTGACAATCTCAAAGTGTTAAAAGAATTAATACAGCACTTACAGAAGACCAGCTGTAGTTGTAGACTCATAGACAACAGATAATGTTAATTAGAATCAACGTCATCACACTCCGAGCAAACCCATAGGTGCTCAGTCTCCCTCAGCAAATGTCGAAGGGTATGAATGCTAATTGTTCCTGTTGTGCACTGGTTGTATACACGCCAGATGTGTCCTCTCATAAGTCCATGACATTAGATCCACACCAGTTCTTGAGGAATTGTTGCTTCTTTGGAGGTTTTCCATTCATGTTGGAGCCATCCATTTTGGACCTTTTAAAGCCTGAATTGTGAGCCAGATACAATAATTGCCTTTGTTAATAAAGTCTCATACAGCCATCTTAAGGCAGCAGTAATTGCCTCTACCTCCATTCTCATGCTGGAGGTTGTTATCATGTAAGCCTCGCTATGTTCAGCATTGGTTCTGCCCTTTACTCTAGCAGAGAAGCTTCACCCTGATTTATTACCATGGATTACAGATCCGGTAGTGTACACAATGGCATCATCATCCGCAGCATTAACATTTATAAGCTAATCAATTTCCAGTTCTGCTCTCCCATTGGCCCAAGTTCTTCACTCTGTACCAAGGCTGATGACAGCAGATAAAAGACAATATAACCTTCAGCATGTAAGTTTCTCCACTCACTTATCGTAACAATTATTAAAATTACATTAAGCTGTTAGAAAGATGCAGGTGTTGAAGGTAACTAGTCAGAGTTGTTACAAGATGAAGAGACAAGCTGTGCTATCAAAGGTTCCCGGACTGGCTTTGAGAGCTAATTGGAACTAGTACATACCTGGCCCACTAAACAGAACTACAAACTTTCGTTTCATTTTGGTTCATGCATACTGTATATTTTTGGTTACATGTGTTTTTTTTTTCTATGGATTCATGAGTCAAGTTAAATGGAAGGCTTGAAGCAGCAGTTTTGTCTATGGATTCATGAGTCAAGTTAAATGGAAGGCTTGAAGCAGCAGTTTTGTCTATGGATTCATGAGTCAAGTTAAATGGAAGGCTTGAAGCAGCAGTTTTTGCCAGGAAATACTTACTTAGTCATTCCTCTTGTTCCGTGAAATGTAGATGTTTGGAAGAGAGCGCCATACTATCCTATCGGCTGTCTTCCCTACTATCCTATCGGCTGTCTTCCCTACTATCCTATCGGCTGTCTTCCCTACTATCCTATCGGCTGTCTTCCCTACTATCCTATCAGCTGTCTTCCCTACTATCCTATCGGCTGTCTTCCCTACTATCCCAGTTTGGCCCTGTGTGAATTCTTCCTGATCTTTAAAGATTCAGTTGAAGGAATGAAGATTCAAGAACATCAAAAAATTACAGGAGATGTCATTGTCAAGAACAACATTGAATGCTGTCAGCTCTTATGGGTGCTGCTTTGAAGGTGATGGGAGTGGTCAGAACTTGGTTTTTTATTGATGACACCTCGTACTGCTATACTCTAGTTTTGAAAATAAGCCTTGTGAAAGTAAGGCACAGAAGCCTGTTTGTCGTAGATTTTGATAGGGGAATTAAGACATAGATTAGTCCCTTCTGAATAGACTAGAACATGTGGTGACTCAGTTAGAGATAATATAAGAAATAGATTTTTCACGAGTGAGATGGTGGAAAATAGGTAGAGTCTGTCCATGAAACTTGAGAAGCTTTTCTCGTTCAGCCTATATCTACAACAGAACTTGTGTAGTCAGATAGTCTATTAGAGTATATATATATATATATTAATATATATCTACCACTCACATACACACACACATATAAGTGACTACAGTAGATGCACAGACGTGAAACTCTATATCAATGGGATATGGATATTTTGGGACAAGCTGACCGACACATGTGAAAAAAGTTTATGTAAATTTTTTTTATCATAAAGAACTTTACAACAGCAATAATTTGAATATCAATCACCTAAAATAAACATAAGTTAATGAATTAAATAAAGAGTTTGACTCATAGATGTAATCCTCCCTCCCTCTGTTGAAACAAAGAATCCCGTTAGAAGAATGTTATTAACCCTCAAAAGAGTCAAAGATTTATACACTATGGTCTAGGATTTTTCCTCTACAGTTAAGAACAGAGTTGATACCTTAATCTATTCTAAGAGGAAACAGCATTAGCTTGCTTTCATTCTATTCACACAGCAGTGGCCACTGACATTCGTTCTTACCTACAAACATGATTTTCACCTTCTGGAACAATCTTTAGGACATTCACACCCACAGCAAATCCAGTGTTCTGTTGACAAAGATAACCCCAGCTCTACAGAGACAGGTTAATTCCAATTCTCCGGGGAGCATTATCTTCACTGTTTAAATTATCGGAATACTGTTTATGTCACTTGAAATCAGTTCAGGTAAGAGATGCCACAGGGCTCCCTGTGTCAGAATTCTTGAGATTTCTAGTACTTCTGAAATTGTCAGGTTGGAAACTTCTCTCAGTATAAACAATTTATTGTCACACCACAATTGGTCAAACGTCGGAAATGTTAATGTTTGTAATTTTTGCCACATGAGCTGAATGTAAATGAGATTTTTGAAAGAAAATATAATCTGGCTCGATAGGCCCCATTACTGCATTTAGTCTTAATGTCCATTAGGTTGGTACTCTGTCTCTTTCGGGATGCAAACACAATGCCAGACAGGTTTACAGGGTTCGTAGCGACCTGGAAAAACCTTGAAAAACCTGGAAAACGAAAAAAAAAAAATTCCAGGCCTTGAAAAGCCTGGAAAAATAGCTAAAAGCCTTGAATTTTCCGCATCGGACCTTGAAAAGTAATACGAAATCGAAAGTTCGTTACTTTGTGTCCATTTTTTGGTTATTGATGGTATTATTCGCAACAACAGACGCGACGAGTCTAAATATAAATCTGCGTTTACGCCATTAACGCAAAGCGCCGAAAACGAAACCTCCGAAAACTTCTGGAAATCATCATCATCATCAGTTGCCATCTCCACAACGAAGGTTGGCTGTAATGGATCTCCAACGTCTTCTGTCTCTTGTCTTGATGGTGCACTCTGATAGTCTCTTTCCCGTCCATCTCTTGATGTTATCTTCCCACTTATAGCGCTGTCTTCCCCTTGCACGTTTGCCTTCAACTCTCCCTTCTGTTATGGTCTTCTGCAAGGTGTTATGCCTTTTTATGTGGCCAAAGTATTTTAGCTGCCGAACTTTTACCTCTCTCATTAGTTCTCTTTTCATACCTAGATTTTCTAGGACCTCCTTATTTGTTTTCATCTCTTTCCATGAGATACGCCCCATTCTTCTATATATCCACATTTCAAGAGCCTCAATTCTTTCTTCCAAATGCTTATTCATCGTCCATGTTTCTGCACCATACAGAAATGCAGAATATATATAACACTTTATGATTCTCAGTTTTAATTTATGAGATAACTGTTTGGATGTCAGTATATGTTTCATGTTGTTGAATGTAGCTTTGGCCATTCCTGTTCTCTTCTTGATTTCTGTTTCACATCTGCCATCTTCTGTTATTATATGACCAAGATATACGTAGCTCTTGACTTGTTCCAGGATTTTCCCATTTACGCTTATCTTTAATGTGGGTTTATCGTCTGTTTTGCTAATTATCATAGTTTTAGTTTTCTCAATATTAATGTCGAGTCCATATTCATGACTTATACTGTTCACTTGCTTCACTAGTTCTTGTAACTCCTGTTCGCTTTCAGCTAACAACACGGTATCATCTGCATATCTAAGGTTGTTTATTGATCTTCCACTGATGTTCAGTCCTGGTATTTCCTGTATCTGTTTGAAAATTTTTTCGGTGTATAAATTAAATAGGCAGGGGGACAGCACACAACCTTGTCTGACACCTCTTTTTATGTCTATGTATGGTGAATAATTCCTTCCCGATCTTACTGTGGCAGTTTGCTCCCAATAAAGGTTACTGAGTATTCTTATATCTTTTCCATCAATACCTATGTCTTTGAGGCATTCAATTATTTTCTCATGATGGATTCTGTCAAAAGCCTTCTTATAGTCAATGAAGCACATATACATACTTTTTTGGACCTCTGTATATTTTTCTGCTAATCTTCTTAGGCAAAATATTGCCTCTCTTGTTCCACTGTTCCGTCTAAAACCAAACTGTTCTTCTTGGATTTCGCTGTCTACTTTACTTTTTATTCTTTCCTGTATGATTTTGAGCAGTATCTTAATTGCATGACTCATCAGGCTGATTGTTCTGAAGTCTGAACATTCTGTTGCATTTGGTTTTTTGGGCAATGTTATAAAAACTGATGTCTTCATGTCGTGTGGTAAATATCCTGTATTGTATATATCATTGCATATTTCTGTGATTGTATCTATACCAAAGCTCTCCAGAGCTTCTATCATTTCAATGTTTATGTTATCCATGCCTGCTGATCTTCCTTTTTGTATCATTTGAATGGCATTCTCTGCTTCTGATCTGAGAATGTTTGGGCCTTTATTAGAATCTGGTGATGGTTTTTTACCTCTGTTGTCCTCAAATAGTTCTTTTACGTATTCTGCCCATCTGTTTGATATGTCTTTCTCATCAAGTAATATTACACCATTTTTGTTCTTGATACAGCTTCCTCCTTGTGCACACGGCGACCAATTTGATAATTTCTTTATTTCTTCATGCATATCTCTTGTCATGTGCTTTGCTTCCAAGTCTTCTATTTCCTTACATTTTGTTTCTATCCACCGTTCTTTTGCTTCTCTACACATAGTACGTATGTCATTGTCTATTGTTTTATATTCTGGAGTGTTTTTTGCTTTCTTTCTTTCTGCCATTTTATTCAAGATGTCATCTGTCATCCAAATTTGATTTTTCTTAGATTCCTTTTTAGGTAAATTTGCATTTGCTGATTGTATGCTTGTTTTTAAGCATTCCCATTTTGCGGTTGCTTTTTCTTCTGGGTTTTCTCTTCTATACTGCTCCATGCTTTCTGTCAATAACTGTTGGTATTTATTTTTGACGTCGATTAAATATTTCTGTTTTATATCTGGTTGTTTCAGCGCTGATATTTCTATCTGGGGTTCCTCCTGTCTTCTGTTTCCTGCTCTTTTCAGCTTTATATTTACTTTGATGACAACTGGATTGTGATCTGAATTTATTTCGGCGCCAGGATGTGTCTTTGCACTTGTGACACTGTTCTTAAATCTATGTTTTATCATGATATAGTCGATTTGATTACGTGTTACATCTCCTGGGCTTTTCCATGTGTATAATTTCCTTGGGTGATGTTCAAAAAGGGTGTTACATATGACCAGCTGGTTTTCTTCACAGAACTGGATAAGTCTGTCTCCTCTATCATTTCTTGTCCCTAATCCTTACTGTCCTACTATTTTCTTGTATTTTCCTTTTCCTACTTTTGCATTCATATCACCCATTACTATCAACACATCTGTAGATTTGACTGGTTTAAGTGTGTGTTGTAGCTCTTCATAGTATTCTTCTATTTCTTCCTCGCTGTAATCTTTAGTTGGTGCATAAGTTTGTAAGACTGATATGTCGAATGGCTTTGCTCTCATCTTTAGTAACATCATTCTGTCATTGTGTGTCCAGTATCCACATACGTATTTTTCTAACTCCTTCTTTATCAACATTCCTACCCCTCTTTCGTGTTTTTCTCCTCCTGAGTGTATAAGCGTGTACTGGTCTCTTGTTATGTAGCCTGTATCCAAAAGTCTTGCCTCTGCAACTCCCAGTATATCGAGTTTCATGTCGGTTGCCTCTAATATAAGATTGTCCAGCTTTCCTTCTCCGTTTAGAGTTCTAACATTCCATGTTCCTATTTTTAGGCTTCTCCTACTAGTTTTTAGGTGGTCTTTCTCAGAATGCTCCCTTTCAACAGAATTTAAGGAACACTCGTCATTATGTACTTCCTTACTCATTAGAGGAATTGCCTCTTCCCTGTTAATTTGTACAGTAGATTCTTCCCCAGGGGACAGAGAGTTCTCTACATATCGGTTCTTATCATGTTGTTGTGATCCCATTACTTTCTGTAGGAAGTACGTGGTAAGGCCCCAATCTCTTCCACGGTGGCTAGCCATTGTCTTTTTCTATGTCCGACATGCCTCTAGTGCGCCACACACTTTGCTGTTTCGCTTTGCGAGCCGTTGATCTTCTCAGATTCCTCCGCCTCACTCACCGTCTCAGTCTTTGTGTACTAGGGATGGACATTCCCTTGAGTAAGATTGCTCCTACTCCACCCATGTAGTTTAGCCAGTCAGCCAAGACTGTTGCCCGGGATGTGGCCACCGCCGTACACAAGCGGTATTCTAGGAGCCATACATGAGCTAGACAAAGAGAGGAGAACCAAATAGGATCCTGACTATCCTAAAAATTGGAAGTGCGCAAAGGAAGTAAAAATTGTAAAGTTACCGTACAATTTTTACTTCCCTTTGTGCAAAGTACCCGTACAATGTTTACTTCCCTTTGCGCATTAAATCCATTTCCAGAAGTTTTCGTCGCTTTGCGTTAACGACGTAAACACAGATTTATATTTAGCACTTGTCGTAAGTAATAAATTCATTTATCTCATTTATAAAACCTATTTAAATAAGTCCAGTTTATAGATAGACCTACTGTACTTGCGTCTGTATTTACAGTGTAGGCCTATTTACAGTTTAATTTTTAACCATGGCCAAAATTAGCCTATAAGCAAGCGTTTGAACGAAATTTCTTGGTTTACCTCTGCATACGGGAATATATTTGACACAGTTTAAGATGGTCAGGAATAGAAATTGATGGCGATTCCATATCCTATAGCCTACCCTGTTATCAGACCCATGTCCCACTGTTCATTTCACCACAGTTTTTGGAAATAAATATATTTTGAATGCTTTTTTATTATATTTATGATGAAAAGACTTATCCCGTTCTACCTCTGAAGGGTTATAGGCTAATTAGGATAGGCCTAGGCCTACATGTTTTCAATTCCAGATAACATGAATAACCGTCGATACACGAAAGTGGTATCACATCTGTCAAATCTTTGTAATTAGGATAAATGAAAATCAGCAATTTTGTGGATAGGCCTATGTTATTAAAAAAAAAATTAAATTAAATTAAAAAAAAAAAATCTAAACAAACAAACTAAACAAAACCCAACAAAAATAGTAAAGAGGGGGATGGGGGGGGGGAATAAAGGTCTCCAGTTAGATATTTAATAGATTTTCACTTATCATAAGTATTACCCTCCCAATTACTATATATATTACCTTTTGTTCTAGTTAAATATTGTTTGACTGTATTATGTATGCGTTTAGAATTTTGAATTGGTAAATATACATAGCTTAGGCCTACACATAAGTTATTTGTGTTCCCCCCCTTTTTTTTTTTAAACTAACACTACTAGGAGACCTACACATGTGACATCATTTGTGACCAAGGAAAAAACTCTTGCGAGCTGAGATTATTTGAACTCTTTTTTTTTTCAGTGAAAAGTCACCATAGTGTTAATTCAAATTTCATACGCAACAAGGGACATATTCTCTTCTGTGGTAGTTTTGATTCAGCCTTCAGATTTATTTCAAGACCTGAAATTCAGATTGGTGCATTTGGAACAGTAGCGGAAAATAGGAAGCATTTTCCTGTAGCACTGAAGAAAAAAAAAACAACTCAAATTGAAAAAGACTAATCATCCTGTGTTTTGTGCGACAGAAGATAAGGCATGCCGACAGTCACCTGGCATGATACGAAAAGATTTAACCTTATATCTACTGTTCACTCCAATGATAATATAAACAAGACAGTTAGAAAGACAAATTCTTTAGGGCAGAATAATTCAGAAACCAGTGCTTGCAGAAAAATACAGCAAAAGTATGGGAGGTGTCGACTACTTCAGCCAACTAGGTGCAAGCTACCCCTACCCACACAGATCCTATTTTTGTATTATTTCTTAGTTGAAACTGCCCTGGTCAATGGGCACATAACCTACAACACTGCCAACTCTACAAAAAAAGATCAAAGCGAAGATCAGGATGTCAGTATGACTCTTATTGAACCTGCTATTCTTCGACACAATGTGACACCTTGAAAACCACAGGTCACAACAACATGACTTACTGAGCACTACTTCATTGATAAATATGAAAAGGCAATGTACAAACCAGACTGTAAAGTGTGTAACGCTGCAGGGAACAGAAGCCAGACTTGCATGTACTGCCCAGATTGCAATGTACCTCTATGCCTGATACCCTGCTTCAAGTTATACCACATGTAGTGAAATTGACAGAGATACAACGGTAAAATACCTCCAAAGATAACGTAAGGATAAAAACATAATGCGTAGGCTGCTGATAGTACATGATCGCCCAGACCGCGGGTCATCACCCTCCATAAAAATTGACTTGCTAGACAGGAGGGGAACGGCGGATAAAAAGGAAAAAATATGACTGGAAAGATTGCGTGAGACTAGAAAGGCTAAGGAGACGCAATTGGGGGGGAAACGGAGAAAAGTCACGTTTCCCAAGTTGACATAAAGTAAGGAACTCGACAGAAGGGACCTTGGATATGTTACGCCACAGTCATTTATTGGTCGCTTTTGCGATACCAAGCCTTTGATTTGAATTCAGCGGCAGAACGCAGATGTTTGGAATATTACAAAAATTAAAAAGTAACTTTTTCGTAATATTAATGTTAGGAATATAAAAATTAGCTGGCCGGATGGCCCATTCTGAGCAGTGAACTAATATGTTCTTAATTTTACAGACGGATAGATAATATTGAAGATAATGACAAAAGACAGTGTTGTTCACATCAGCGACAGACTGTATGGAATAAAAAGTGTCGCTATTTGCACAAAAAAACACGACCTTGAGACGCAGGTGTTCAAATCTACTTAGTAGGGAAGCGAAGGGACATTGGTGGGAGCTGTGTCTAAATATAACTTTTAACGACAAAATTTTGGAGGGGAGAGAAAGGTTGGTTCAAAAATCAAGTACGTTTTTGAAAAAAAAAACAAGTAGAGACGGACAGACTAACAGATAAACATCCATACTTGACTGAAGCATGACTGAAATGACTTTAGGGTAGGAAATTTGAATTTGAAATAAACCTAGGCAGTGATTGGCCACAGACAATCATTTTATCGGCGCTCAGACGCGCAAGTGGGGCCATTCCTCAATAGTTGTTCGATGATAGACACAGTATTTTAAAGTGTGGTGATTTCCAAATGAAAGAAAGTGAAATAAGTTCAGGGACGCCATACTATAGCCAGCAGCTCAGCTGAGTTTTGCTAGCATTTCTGTGTTCTTTATTCATAATCTGGTAAGATTGAAATTATTTCTTTGTATATTTTGAATATTGTTTAATGTTCGAGTGATTTGATACTGCCATATCATAATCTAGCCTTACAAACAAGTAGGGATTTGCTCTAGACCCCCCGCCCAAGTCAGGGTCTAGGGACCAACAATATACATAAACTCCAGCAAGGGTTAGGAAAGACAGATCAAGTGTTGAGAATAATGAAACATATTACCTATCCACTTTTAGGGAAGGAAACTAATAAATATTTTTCAGAATCTATAGTCTGGGAGGACCTATCTGATGTAAAACCACCATGGTAAATGTGCTGTTTGGTCAGAGAGATCTGACCTGTCTGTATGATGTGGTTGTTGTGTCCGTGTTGTGTCCAGACGTGGGTAGAGAATAGAATTTTGACACATAGCCAATACTTTGATTGCAGAGCTGTGAGTTTCAGTTGTCAACAAGGCGGTGTCCATTCAGTTGGTGATTTTACTCGAGTGTATCTGTGCAGTACGTTGTGACAGAGACCACTATTATTGCCCGCCAGCACGGAGAGGTGGGACCACCAGATTTCAGCACCAGAGCTACATATGCAAGTTGAGTGAGCCTCTGGTCTGCTGGAAGTTCACCAACGCCTTTTAGTTACTAATACCCCATAAAATTCCTGTAATTTACTGGACACTGTGTAGTCAATATAGACAGGTGTGATGAGGCCACCCCAACAGCACAAGCATTAACTATCCTCCCAAGTAGATGACTACTAGAACATTTTAATAAAACTAACTAGTCTAGTACTTATATATGTACACTCTTGCATTTATTATGTAACATTCCATGCATTTCTTTCATAATTTTTAAATCTTTTTAAAAAAGTTCTGGTCAACATAAAACTTGATCCAGAACAAAATAAATGTAATATAATTCTATCAAAAATTTTACACTCTTGAGTTAGTTCAGTGTATTATAATATTTGTTAAATATTATTAGTCTGCTTAAATATCTGTGGGTGTATCTATAACTATCACACCACATTACATATCATTACCCTAGACATTTTACATAGCTACATTCATTAAGAAAAAAAATTGAGTGTGAGGTCGTAGTGGTAGCAAGAAAGGCCTTCTGACAATTCACAACTACATTTTATCTCAGGAGCCTTCACAGCTGGCCTCATACATTACATTTAGTAATATCACCATCATACAATACCATCAAACCCACTACATACATTGGGGTCTTGTCCAGGGATAATTAGCCCAACAGTAATATTAGGATCTCCTGGTTGGAGAAATAAAATTAGGGGAAAAAATTGTGAAATTCCCTTTAAAATTAAAAGTGTCCCTGCAGATAAAAGTTGGTGAATCTTCACAGCCAGTGATAATTAATTAGTTAACTGGTTAGTTAGAATTAGTTAGACTATAGTCATAAGAAGTACTTAGTGTATTTACTGGTTAGAGATTTAGCTTGTATATTATTATATTGTCTGAAAAGTATGGCGGAGCTAGCAAAATTCCGATCAGCTGCTGTGCTGACCGCAAAGGAGATGGGAATGGATGGTCAGATTTTAATTCAATATGTAACGGCTGAATGTGATAAATATATTGAAAGGGAAGATAGAAAGGTAGCTGAAGAGAAGAGGTTACAAATTGAGGCTGATAGAGAAATTAAGAGGCTGCAGATTGAGGCAGAAGAAAAACGACAGCAAAGGGAGGCAGAAGAAAAACGACAGCAAAGGGAGGCAGAAGAAAAAAGGTTGACTGCCGAAAGGGAGGCAGAAGATAGAAGGTTGCAAAGGGAGCACGAATTACGACTAAGGGAGCTGGAATTACAAGGCCCGGCTCCTGAAAATGGTGCCAGCCCTTTTGCCTCAGATGCTACGCCCAGTCTGGGAGCCTCAAACTCAGCTATGGGGTTTCATTTAGACCATTTTGTTGAAAAAGACGATGACATAGAGGGGTACCTAGGACGTTTTGAGTTATTAGCTACTACATATGGGTTAGAGAGAGAGAGGTGGAGTTTAAAGCTATCACAGGGATTGAGAGGTACTTCTTATGAAGTATTTGCCAAAATGAACAGGGAAGACCAAGACAATTATGACATGTTAAAGCAGGCTTTGTTATTAAGGTACGAGAAGAATGGTGAATTTTATCGTAAGAAATTTAGAAATGCCAAACTGTTGTCTGGGGAGACATACCACCAATTCTCTGCTAGACTAGAAACCTATTTGGAGAAATGGACGGCTCTGGGGAAGACCCAAGATCTTAAAGAAATGATCATGATTGAGCAATTGAGAGAGTCCATGGCTCCAGACATGAGAAAATTTCTCATGGAACAAGGTGCAGAGAAGTTGGGGGAAATTTTAAATGTTGCTGAGAGGTATCAGGCAGCTCAGGCAGAGGTAAGTGGTGCTAAAAAGAAGCACATAGACAATTTTAAAGCTCCACAGCAATTTAATAAATTTGATAATAGAGAGCAGGGAAATAAAGGTAGGACAAACTTTGAGCGGCCAAGAAATGACTATCGCGACAGAAACTCACAGTTCAATGACCAAAAGTTCAATGAAAGAAAACCGTTGAACCAAGGAAAAAGATGGTGTAAATGGTGCAAGAAGGATAACCATAACACCGAATTTTGTAGAAGGAAACCTTCAAACATTGCTGCAATGAAGTCGGGGACGCAAAGATTAAAGGTTAATCCTAATGGACAACAGGAACCTTATCACCCCCTAGTTTGTGAGGATGTTATTTGTAATGGGGTCACCATAAGGTGCCTTTATGATACAGGTTTGGATTATGATTCAGTTGTGAAGTCTAGCCTAGTGGACCCAAGTCAGTATACCACAGAAACAGTGGAAATACAAGGGGCGACTAAGGACATACCACTCATGACACTTCCCATCGCAAGGATAACGGTGAAAACTCGCTATGTGGAAGGAGAAATCAGAGCAGCAGTGATAGATGAACCAATCTACCCTCTGATATTGGGGTGTAGATACGTCTTCTTGGGGAATCCCGAGAAACCTGTGATCATGGCGACAGTGCAGACCAGGTCACAGAAGAAGGAGGAAGAAGGTGAACCTATAAATGCTCATCCAGAGGAGATGAGGAAGGCGCAGGCTGAGGATAGGACACTCAAGCCCTGTTTTAAAAAATTGCCCAAATGCCACACACCTCCGAGCAAGGGGGAATATTTCATGAAGAACAAACTCTTATACAGGAAGGCCGGAACTGGAACAAATGGTCACAACCAGCTGGTTCTTCCCACTTCATATAGAGATAAAGTGATGGAACTCGGGCATGCGATTCCCTTCAGTGGTCACATGGGGATCAGCGCCACAGGACAGCGTATAGCTTGTCATTACTTCTGGCCAGGGATAACGGAGGATATAAAAAGATATGTCAAATCCTGCCCAGAATGTCAAAGGGTAGCTCCAAAGCACTGGACTGCTCCTGCAACTCTAGGGGAAATGCCCATAGTGGGAACACCTTTTGAGAGGGTTGCAGTGGATATTGTAGGACCTCTCACTCGGACCAAGAGGAGGAACAGTTACATCCTTACTCTGGTGGACACTTGTTCTATGTGGGGAGAGGCGGTAGCCCTGCCATCAATTGATTCAAAACATGTAGCAGAGGCACTACTTACAATATTTACCCGATTAGGATTCCCGCATCAAATCTTGACGGATAATGGTTCTCAGTTCAAGGGGAAACTAACGGAAGAAGTTTTTAAGCTATTTCAAGCCAGACACTTTCATTGTAGTCCGTACCATCCACAAGGGAACGGCCAGGTAGAGAGGTTCAACGGGACTCTCATTTCTATCCTGAGAAAGCTGGCACACGAAAAACCGGATCTGTGGGATCAATTCCTGCCCGCCGCATTGTTTGCGTACCGGGAGGTACCACATAGTTCAACCGGGATGGCTCCCGCAACTCTGCTATTTGGGAGGCCAATAAAAGGTCCATTAGAAGCTCTATTAAGGACCTGGACAGATGAGAAGGCGGAAGAGACTGTTACCTCATCGTATCAATACGTGAACGAACTGACCACTCGTTTGAAAGCTGGATGGAAACTGGCAAATGATAATTTGAAGCAAGCCAGGAAGAAACATGCAGCATATTTTAATAGGAAGGCAAAGGACAGGGAACTGGCAGTCGGAGAGAAGGTGCTGCTTCTACTACCCGGAAGCCAGAATAAATTACAAATTGGTTGGCAAGGTCCATATACGGTTCTAGAGAAGGTGTCTAGAACAAACTATAAAATTGACAAAAAGGGGAAGGAGAAAGTTTATCATGTAAACCTGTTAAAGAAGTATCTGGACAGACCACTCCAGGAAAGCACCCCCTTATTGACCTTGGCTATTGCAACCCAGATGCAAAAAGAACCACTCACCTCACATGAATACCCATTACATCCTTGTGAAACAGCAGCACAGGTAAAAGTCAGTAAGCACCTGACTAAAAACCAGAGGGAGAGAGTTCAACAGGTTCTGGAGGAACATACAGATGTATTAACAGATAAACCAGGCCATACAAATTTGCTACAGTATGACATGAAACTGGTAGACTCAAACCCAATCTGTATGAGAGCCTATTCTATTCCGTTCGCGAAGGAGAAGGCATTGAAGGAAGAAATAGAGTATTTGTTGAAGGAGGGGATTATTTCGCACAGTGAATCATCTTTTAGTTCTAGTGTCGTTTTGTTGAGAAAACCGTCTGGGGAACACAGACTGTGCATAGATTACAGGAAACTGAATGCTGTCACAGAAGGACAAGTGGATCCATTACCAGACACAAAACAGTTATTTGCCAGACTGAACAAGGCAAAATACTTTTCAAAGGTGGATCTTAGTAAAGGCTATTACCAGATCCCAGTGAAGCCTGAAGTGAGACCTTATTTGGCTTTTAGCACTTCGGATGGACATTATGAATTCAATATGCTACCATTCGGACTGAAAAATGCTCCGAGTGTGTTTTCAAGGATGATGCGCAAATTGTTGGATCCCCTGAATAACCCATGTATCACGAATTTCATGGATGATATTCTCGTCGCCACAGAGACATTTGAAGAACACATTGAAGCTCTGGAGATGTTGTTTGATAGACTTCGGGAGGCGAACTTAACTGCTAGGCCAACAAAATGTTGTATTGGATGCAAAGAGTTGGAATTCTTGGGACACACTGTATATCAGGGTAATATGACCCCTGATCCTAAGAACTTGGAAAAACTGCAGAGAGCACCTAGGCCGCAAACAAAAAAGGACGTGCGATCATTTGTGTCGTTATGCGGATTTTATCAGAAATACATCAAGAATTTTAACGCTATTTGTGCTCCTCTGACTGATCTGACTCGCAAGGGACTTCCAGATAAAATTATTTGGACTGCACAATGTGAACTAGCGTTCCAAGAGTTAAAGGAAAAACTCACTAGCAAGCCTATTCTCAAACTGCCTGATTTGACACAGGACTTTGTCTTAAGAACCGATGCAAGTAATGTAGGACTAGGAGGGGCTTTGTTGCAAAGATCATCTTCACCTGATGGGGAACTGAAACCAGTCGCTTATGCAAGCCGTAAATTGAATGTCGGTGCAGATTTCCTCAGTCGGCACCCCTGTGATCAAAATTAGAGTAGTGGCAGACGTGAGGAGTAATTTTACCTATGTGTATCGCTGGTTTTGGAACTTGCCATAGGCATGTTTTCAAGTGGGGAGATGTGTAGTGAAATTGACAGAGATACAACGGTAAAATACCTCCAAAGATAACATGTAAGGATAAAAACATAATGCGTAGGCTGCTGATAGTACATGATCGCCCAGACCGCGGGTCATCACCCTCCATAAAAATTGACTTGCTAGACAGGAGGGGAACGGCGGATAAAAAGGAAAAAATATGACTGGAAAGATTGCGTGAGACTAGAAAGGCTAAGGAGACGCAATTGGGGGGGAAACGGAGAAAAGTCACGTTTCCCAAGTTGACATAAAGTAAGGAACTCGACAGAAGGGACCTTGGATATGTTACGCCACAGTCATTTATTGGTCGCTTTTGCGATACCAAGCCTTTGATTTGAATTCAGCGGCAGAACGCAGATGTTTGGAATATTACAAAAATTAAAAAGTAACTTTTTCGTAATATTAATGTTAGGAATATAAAAATTAGCTGGCCGGATGGCCCATTCTGAGCAGTGAACTAATATGTTCTTAATTTTACAGACGGATAGATAATATTGAAGATAATGACAAAAGACAGTGTTGTTCACATCAGCGACAGACTGTATGGAATAAAAAGTGTCGCTATTTGCACAAAAAAACACGACCTTGAGACGCAGGTGTTCAAATCTACTTAGTAGGGAAGCGAAGGGACATTGGTGGGAGCTGTGTCTAAATATAACTTTTAACGACAAAATTTTGGAGGGGAGAGAAAGGTTGGTTCAAAAATCAAGTACGTTTTTGAAAAAAAACAAGTAGAGACGGACAGACTAACAGATAAACATCCATACTTGACTGAAGCATGACTGAAATGACTTTAGGGTAGGAAATTTGAATTTGAAATAAACCTAGGCAGTGATTGGCCACAGACAATCATTTTATCGGCGCTCAGACGCGCAAGTGGGGCCATTCCTCAATAGTTGTTCGATGATAGACACAGTATTTTAAAGTGTGGTGATTTCCAAATGAAAGAAAGTGAAATAAGTTCAGGGACGCCATACTATAGCCAGCAGCTCAGCTGAGTTTTGCTAGCATTTCTGTGTTCTTTATTCATAATCTGGTAAGATTGAAATTATTTCTTTGTATATTTTGAATATTGTTTAATGTTCGAGTGATTTGATACTGCCATATCATAATCTAGCCTTACAAACAAGTAGGGATTTGCTCTAGACCCCCCGCCCAAGTCAGGGTCTAGGGACCAACAATATACATAAACTCCAGCAAGGGTTAGGAAAGACAGATCAAGTGTTGAGAATAATGAAACATATTACCTATCCACTTTTAGGGAAGGAAACTAATAAATATTTTTCAGAATCTATAGTCTGGGAGGACCTATCTGATGTAAAACCACCATGGTAAATGTGCTGTTTGGTCAGAGAGATCTGACCTGTCTGTATGATGTGGTTGTTGTGTCCGTGTTGTGTCCAGACGTGGGTAGAGAATAGAATTTTGACACATAGCCAATACTTTGATTGCAGAGCTGTGAGTTTCAGTTGTCAACAAGGCGGTGTCCATTCAGTTGGTGATTTTACTCGAGTGTATCTGTGCAGTACGTTGTGACAGAGACCACTATTATTGCCCGCCAGCACGGAGAGGTGGGACCACCAGATTTCAGCACCAGAGCTACATATGCAAGTTGAGTGAGCCTCTGGTCTGCTGGAAGTTCACCAACGCCTTTTAGTTACTAATACCCCATAAAATTCCTGTAATTTACTGGACACTGTGTAGTCAATATAGACAGGTGTGATGAGGCCACCCCAACAGCACAAGCATTAACTATCCTCCCAAGTAGATGACTACTAGAACATTTTAATAAAACTAACTAGTCTAGTACTTATATATGTACACTCTTGCATTTATTATGTAACATTCCATGCATTTCTTTCATAATTTTTAAATCTTTTTAAAAAAGTTCTGGTCAACATAAAACTTGATCCAGAACAAAATAAATGTAATATAATTCTATCAAAAATTTTACACTCTTGAGTTAGTTCAGTGTATTATAATATTTGTTAAATATTATTAGTCTGCTTAAATATCTGTGGGTGTATCTATAACTATCACACCACATTACATATCATTACCCTAGACATTTTACATAGCTACATTCATTAAGAAAAAAAATTGAGTGTGAGGTCGTAGTGGTAGCAAGAAAGGCCTTCTGACAATTCACAACTACATTTTATCTCAGGAGCCTTCACAGCTGGCCTCATACATTACATTTAGTACTATCACCATCATACAATACCATCAAACCCACTACACCACACAGTCAAGGATTATCAACGTGGATCGTTGACAAAGACTCTTGCAGAGGCCTACAGCTACAACTTCAACCCCAGTTAATGAAAAAAGCAGCTCAGACTCCAACTAGAGGTACTTAACTACTCAAACATTTACAAATGCTCATTGTCAGATGCCACAGACGCAGAATACATTCAAAAAAGACAAACACGAAAAATACAGTTTTTTTTTAAAACATTTTATTCCAATTTTATTAGCCTTTTATGTTGATATACGTGGTTAATCGTTAAATCAATACGTCAGTCAAGCTTATTTTATTCATTACCATCCATGTCACTAACATTTTACAGTGCAGACCTGATAAGGAGAACTCACCAGGGACCCAAGAAATAGTTCTTCTTATCAGAAATTCCTCTTATCCAGATAAGAGTTCAAGCATATGGTAATGCATTTACAACGTACAATACAATAATGAATTAGCGTTGAATATGACAGATGTATGACACAGAAAATATGTAAATCACCAAAAGTGTTAATGTACAAAGTTGGCACAAATATCTAGAGAATAACAGCACTTTTTACACCTTGAAATGAAAAAGCTGCAATTTTCCTCTGTATCTTACTTAGTACCTGTACTTGAGTTAATAAAAATGTCTTTCCATGACATCCTTAAATTCAAAGAAATGATAAATTAAATCATCTTGGCATCCAGCGTGCATTATATACATGTTAGTTTTATCCATGCAATTTGAAACTTCCAACTGTGAAATAGTTTGTACCGTTAACCCACAGTCATCATTAACTCTAGAATTTGCACACTCTTAAATGATAAAACACTCTTAAATGAAAAAGTATGTAATTTTCCTCTGTACTGCATCAATGTGACCTACAAGTTTGGACAACATTGCTGACCTATAATGAACCTTCATATTTTGAATAATACCTTGGTCACAAGGCTGAAGTTTGGATGTCGCATTTTGTTAAAAATAAAAGTTCTGTTGCTTTTAGATTTTGAACATTTATGTGGGCTGAACAGTTGTAAAGCACCAAAAGAACTTTGTGATGTTGACGTTCCATAGAATGATCAAATGCATATAGCCACTTGGTGAAAATGTATGATGTCATCCAGGCTATTGAATTAGCTGCATAATCAACACACAATTTTTTCAAACCTTTAAAACAGCGTGGATTTTTTAATTTACCGATTTCAAGTAATGGCAATTTATCTGAACCATCCATATTTGTACACACAACAATTGTGATTCTTTCTTTCCATTGCCCCCTCCCCCGGCACTTTTCATTTCGGAAGGAAAAAGTCTTGTCAGGCAGCAATCTCCAAAACAATCCAGTTTCATCAGCATTAAACACATCAACGGAATTATACCTACTCGTGGCTGGTTTTAGCACCTCCTCTGTCCATGACTCGGTAGTCGTTTCATTAACAGAATGCCTTTCCCCACACAGAAAAAAAGGTAAAGGAACCCGCTACACGCCTATTGAGGCATATTGGGAATATGGTGTTAGGCCCATATTATCTTGACCATCGGCACACTAGGGGTGATGTGGTTGGCATCACGCCGGCCGCCTTAACCTTCACATGGTTGCTCTGGTACCCATTTGGGACTGGGTCGACCCAGGAGCCGTTTGTAACCTAAAAAATTCCCACCTCATCTGGGGATCGAACCATAGACTACTGCGCTAGGATTCCATTGCACTAACCACTATGCTACCGCGGCTTTGTAAGTAATGTGCCGTTTTTTAAAACAACCCAACCAGCCAGGACTACATTTCCAGCCAGTCCGACCTTCCAGAAGTGCTAACTCTTCTGCCTTTGCAGTTAATATAGGTCCATTTACAGGAACATTTGCTGATCTCGCCATGGTGAACCATTTTAGGAGTGCCGTGTCGACCACATCACAAGTCGCTTTTCGGTTCTTCATTCTGTGACAATCAACTTGTCCACCACAAAACATTTTTCTGTACCGATCATTATTTTTTATGATTCCTGAAAGCGTTGATTTTGGAATGTCGAATTCCTTTGCTATTTCCATTTTCTTTTTGCCACTATTTTCCAATTCTTGTACTAGCTCAATCTTTCTTTTCATAGATATGGATTTTAACTTTCCAGCCATTTTTAGAGGGGAAATAACTCAAATTCTAACACTGACGAAGCGCGCAATTTACGAACATAGCCGAAAAGTTGTACAAATGTCCAGGTACTGTATTTGAAAAAAAGTTCGCCTTAAGCAGATCAAATTATATAGTCGGGACACGTTTAATCGTTCGGCATATCCGAAAATTCGTGATAAACGGATTCCACTTAACCGGACATTTTTTACAAAGACAAAGAAGAAAAATTGCCGGGGATAAACAAATTGTTCTTCACAACAGAAATTCACCACATCCGAGATCGCCTTAAGCGGTTTGCACTGTATTGCGCTGATGTTGAACAAATTCACTAAAAACTTGGAAAAGATGTCTGTTTTTCAATCTTTTATGAATTTAAAAAAAAAAAGTTCTTTTTAAAGAAATATGCAAACACCCTTGGTAATGGGAGACGGTAATGCTCCGGATTGCTGATCAGCAAAGTGATAATTATATCTGAGAAAATTAGATGAGGAAAATATTAGAGTTTCCCATCCTTGAAAATCACGTGGAAAAACCTGGAAAAAGCCTGGAAAATGCTTGAAGAAATTTGCTATGAATCCTGATTTAGCACCTACGCCAAGATTTACATATTTCCTCACTTCTCTGCGAATCAGACGAAAAAATCGCACCGATGCCGAAACCTGATCTCTATTAAAATCTAGATGAAATAAAATCTACATATTATTTACCACCTCACTTTCTTTAAATCAGGCATAACGTAATTGACCAGACCCGTACGAGATTTCTTCGCTGGAGAAATCACACTATTTGCCATCTGCAGATGTGGTCATAAAATGAAATATAGCGAGCCCGTCTTTGATCTCACATTCTTTCACCGTGAATAATTAACTTACAGGCGAACAGATCAGGGAAAGGTAATAGACAATTGTCTCCCTTATTATCCCTGTCTGATTTATCACCACGATTTCGATCTCTGGCGTTTAAAATTAAAATGAAACCGACTCACGTCAGCAAATTAAGTCTGCGCGTGAACTCTCATCAAAGAAATATAGCGAACAGCAATTATATGCTTGCTAAATTAGAAAAAGAGAAACAGATTTCTGGATGAAAGAAGATTTAAGTTAACAAAAGTACGTAAGAGAAAGTGAGGTAAAAGAGAAGTGTAGATAATGAAATAGATAATATGAATTCTATTAACATAATACGCCACACCGTTGTCAGATCATGTTTCAACATTCAAGATAATACAAAAATATAACACAAATAACTGGCATGCAGTCAAGACAAACTGGTTAATACTCGTATATTTAGTTTTAATATTGACAGTGTTAATCTATATGCAAATTTCTTTATGACTGCTAATAAGTGTCTCCACATATGTGGTCGTGATTCTTGTTAATGTTGAATATTCAAAAGTAGTTGCTACTTCAGTGTATCCGAGTGTTTCATATTATGACAAAGTGTTTGAATGAGTGTATTTAATACTTTTGTTCAGATGAGATATTGTTATTAGCTCCAGTGTCGGTGATTCAAATGTCCAGTATTTATATTAAACATTTATTTTATCTCCTGGGGGGGGGGGGGGGGGGGAACCATTAATATAATAATAATAATAATAATAAATTTTTTAAGCGCCAAACACGGCGCATAAGGCAGAAACCAGTGCTCTCCAGGTTGTTCGTTGTGACGCCACTCCTCTTAGCTCTTGCACATTATTTAGGCCCAACGTTCTTCCTTCTCTTATTATTGTTCTTCTGAGTGTTTCTTTTGGTCTTCCTTTTTTCCGCTTACCCCCAGGAACCCAAGTGAGCGCCTGCAATGGTATTCTGTTGTTTTGCATTCGTAGGACATGACCGATATATGACCATCGTCTTTTCCTTATATAGTCGGAGACATATTTCTGCCTAGAGTCTTCTCTTATTTGTCGATTAGTCTTGAATTCTTTCCAACTGATGTTCATGAGTTTTCTAAGACATTTGTTCTCGAATGTATTCAGCTTGTTCTCCAATGATTTTGTTATTTTCCAACTCTCACAACCGTATGTTAACACTGAGATAACATTTGAATTAAACAGACGAAGCTTGGTATGTATATTCAATGATCGTAATTTCCAAATGTTAGATAATCTATTGAAGGCGCTAGCTGCCAAAGCAATTCTAGTATGGATTTCTCTTGTTGTGTCACCATCCTGAGTCATTTTACTGCCTAAATAAATGAAACTTTCAACTTTCTGTAGTTTTTCCCCGTTCAAGATGATATCAAAGGTCTCGTTAGAAAAGTTCATAGCTTTAGTTTTAGAGGCATTTATTTGGAGACCAATTTTAACCGAGAGATGACACAAATTATTTATTGCTTCTTGGGATTGACTTGGTGTTGAACTTAAGAATGCTACATCATCTGCGAAATCCAGGTCCCCCAGGAATTTTCCATTTGTCCATTTTATACCCAATTGTTCATAATACTCGTATATTTAGTTTTAATATTGACAGTGTTAATCTATATGCAAATTTCTTTATGACTGCTAATAAGTGTCTCCACATATGTGGTCGTGATTCAACATTAATATAACGTGATGATAAATATAAGTTTTTTCAAAATGAAATCTGTTTTTCTCTTTTACGTGTAGCGTACGTTTGTTTTTCTCTAAAGTCAAATTCTGCTGCAGTTTTCTTTGTCCTATTTTTCTACTTGTAAACCTACTTATCCCTATTTTTTTTAAAATTTAATCACATTCACAATTTGTATTTTTATTTCATAACTGATTTCTTTCCCCAGATGTTCTACTATATTATTACCTGTGAAATCTTTGTTTTAAAAAACCGCCTCCTCAATTTTCTATTTTGTTTTCTTTCGCAGGGTGTTCTACTATATTATTACCTGTCAGACCTTTGTTCAAAAAACCACCTCAATTTTCAATTTTATTTCTTTCCCCTGGTGTTCTACTATATTATTACCTGTCAAATCTTTGTTTAAAAAAAGACCTCCTCAATTTTCTATTTCATTTCTTTCCCAAGGTGTTCAACTATATTATTACGGTACCTGTGAAATCTTTGTTTTAAAAAAAAATCACTTCCTCAGTTGTCAATTTTATTTTCTTTCCCCTCGTGTTCTGCTATATTATTACCTGTGAAATCTTTGTTTAAAAAGCCACCTCAATTTTCAATTTTATTTCTTTCCCTATGTGTTCTACTATATTATTACCTGTGAAATCTTTGCTTAAAAAATCGACCTCAATTTTCTGTTTCATATTATTTCCCCAGGTGTTCTCCTATATTATTACCTGTGAAATCTTTGTTTAATAAACCACCTCAATTTTCAGTTTGATTTCTTTCCCCATGTGTTCTACTATATTATTACCTGTAACATCTTTGTTTAAAAAAAAAGACCTTAGATTTTATTTCAAATTTCAATGTCTTTCCCCAGGTGTTCTACTATATTCATCTCATCATCTCAACCCTGCAACCCGTCATGGGTTGTAGGGGTACCGTGGTGGAAGCATCAGCAGACAGGGTCCTCCACTGCTCTCTATCCTCAGCAATGCGTACAAGTGTGGAAAAACCGTGTCCTGCCCATTCTTTGATGTTATCAGCCCAGGATTTTCTTTGCCTTCCTCTTCTCCGTTTACCTTCGACTGTTCCCTGGAGGATCGTTTTCGAAAGGGAGTCATGAAGAGTTGCATGCCCAAACCAGGCAAGCTTTCGACGTTTCACTACTGACAAAAGTGGTTCTTGGTGGCCTGCATAGGTGTTTATCTTCTCTCTAACATAGACATTTGTTTTATGCTCTGTATAGCACATGCGCAAAATTCTTCTATAACATTTATACTCGAAAGCTTGAATCATTCGCTCCGTATCTGCAGTGAGTGTCCAGCCCTCACACCCATACAAGAGAATAGATAATACAAGTGATTTGTATAATTTGATCTTCACAGGAAAACTGATGTTACTTTTCCAGATCACATTCAGCCTTGTCATGGCAGCTGAGGCCATCTCAAGTCTTGTCTTGATTTCTTTACTTGATCTTCCATCACTACATATAGTGGACCCGAGATATTTAAAGGTGTTAACTTCTTCTAACGTTTGCCCGTTTAACGTAATGTTGGTCGGAACATGTTTCTTATGGCTATTCACCAATATCTTGCTTTTTTCTATATTAATTTCCATCCCATACGTTCTTGTTACTTTCTCCAGTCTAGAGGTAAGGTCTTGAAGTTCTGATTCTGTTCCATCTATAAGATCGATATCATCAGCAAGACGTAGATTGCAAAGAGGTTGGCCTCCAATCGATGTGGTTGTTTTATAATCGTAGAGAGCCTCCTGCATAATATGTTCTAGATATATATTAAAGAGCACTGGGGTTAGGATACATCCCTGGTGAACTCCTACAGTTGTTTTGAAAAATTCTCCAATGTCATTGCTTCCAAAAACAGCACTGCTTGCGTCCTTGTATAGTGGTGCTTCAATAATATCTATGATGTTGTTGTTGTTGTTTGTTGTTTGCGTTCGCTCAGCCAACTCTCAGAACTCTGGCCATTTTGAGCGGTAATTACGTTGTGTCGTAGTTTACAGCTATGCTGCGTTGTCTGCGCCTTTCGGCCCGACACATCCGATTTCAGCAAGCAATTTTTACGGGTTTGCTTCCCTGCCACCTTACGCCTATATAGTATGCTATACCTCATGTCCATACAATAGTTCAGTAAGGTGACTGCACCAGTGAGCGACATCGGAGACGTAACAGTGCCTCAGATCTGGGAGGCACCCGTTTCCAGGAACACCACACACAGCCAATTGAGGCAAAGTATGACTACTGGCAGGATCAACCAGATAACTGTTCGAACAGAGATTTCGTCGTTCGCGCGGGGAGGGAGACAGCGCTCTGTGCAGAGCGGATCAAGACGTTCCCCTAGTCAGACAGGATGGGCCAAAAGCGACACCAGCTTACTGACTGCCGGCCCACGACTCGTTGCGAAAGCGGGGCCGTTTTTGAGACTGTTGTCGAGCCACGATACGGAGGCTTGCTAACATCATGAATGGGGAGCTGCGATTTACGGACACAGGAGCCAAACTTCTGCCTCGCTAACCGATGAACTGGGAGGGCCCGGTCGTACCGGGATCACCACGCACAGTCTCTCGAGACAGCGATCGCCAGCGCTCTTGAGGAGGGAAATGAAATCTTGACGCTTGCCCCCACATCTATGATGTTGGTATCAAAATTGAATTTTCTCATTATATTTGCCATAAGTCTTCATGCCAGACTCGATCGAAGGCTTTTGTGAAATCGGTGAAGTTATGGTATAAATCGTGTGGATGCTGAAGATGTTTTTCGATCAGTAATCTGATATTGAAGATTTGTTCTGAGGTACTTCTTTTTGGTCTAAAACTAGCCTGTTCCTCGGACAAGATTTTTTCTGATTTCTGTTTTATTCTGTTCAAAAGTATCCTTAACATCACCTTACTTGGATGACAAATAAGGCTAATGGTTCTGTAGTTCTTGCACATTTTTAGATTTCCTTTCTCTGGAAACGGTATTACTCTTCTATATTATTACATGTGAAATCTTTTTTTTTTTTAAACCACCTCCTCAATTTTCTTTTTCGTTTTCTTTCCCCAGGTGTTCTACTATATTATTACCTGTGAAATCTTTGTTTAAAAAACCACCTCAATTTTCAATTTTATTTCTTTCCCCATGTGTTCTATTATATCATTACCTGTGAAATCTGTGTTTAAAAAAACAACCTCCTCAGGTAAACTTTGGTACCATTTCTCTGTGCACCTAAGTATTCATGTTGCTTATTGCTGTGGTGGATTCTATTGCAAATTATTTGACATTGTAATGTTGCCAGCTCCACACACAATCTTTCATTATCCGCCTGCTATAGCAATTAACATACCTGTGGGGGTAGGTCATATTGTTTCTTTGTCTAACCAGGTCGATCCCCTCCCTCCCCCGGAACTGCACGATCGTACATGTTCGCACTGTGTCCATTCAATAGTCTTCATATCCAATTTTCGACTGATCTAACATTTACATGTTTACCTCCCCTTGACCACTTTAGAAGCTCTCAAACAGGATCTCACATCCCAATGATACGTTACAACAGTTTCTCAATGTTATATAACATTTCTTTTTTACTCCTTTTCCCTCTCTCTGTCCCCCTCTCTCTCTCTGGCTCTCTATCTTTCCTTCTATATATCTCTATCTTTCCTTCTATATATCTATCTTTCTCTATTCTTAACCCTTTGAAAATAAAGTTCGTTCGTTCGTTCGTTCTATCATCTTTCTTTCTTTCTTTTCTCACTCTCTATCTATCCCTCACACTCTCTATCTCTCTCTATCTTTCTCTATCTCTATCTTTCTATCGCTCTCTCTCTCGCTCTCTCTCTCTCATCCTCTCTCTCTCTCTCTCTCTCTCTCTCTCTCTCTTTCTCTCTAGTGTAGCTATTTTTTTGCCTTTCCTTTCTTTTTTTTTTAAACAAGAGAACCCATTGTTGTTGTGACTTTGCCTTGTCCTTAATAAGAGAACCCATCATGTTTGTTGTGACTTTCCCTTGTCCTATCTAAGAAGAGACCCCCATCATGTTTGTTGTGACTTTGCCTTGTCCTTACTAAGAGAACCCATCATGTTTGTTGTGACTTTCCCTTGTCCTTACTAAGATAACCCATCATGTTTGTTGTGACTGACCCTTGTCCTTACTAAGAGAACCCATCATGGTTGTTGTGACTGACCCTTGTCCTTACTAAGAGAACCGATCATGTTTGTTGTGACTGACCCTTGTCCTTACTAAGAGAACCCATCATGTTTGTTGTGACTTTCCCTTGTCCCTACTAAGAGAACCCATCATGTTTGTTGTGACTGACCCTTGTCCTTACTAAGAGAACCCATCATGTTTGTTGTGACTTTCCCTTGTCGTTACTAAGAGAACCCATCAAGTTTTTTGTGACTGACCCTTGTCCTTACTAAGAGAACCAATCATGGTTGTTGTGACTTTCCCTTGTCCTTACTAAGAGAACCCATCATGTTTGTTGTGATTGACCCTTGTCCTTACTAAGAGAAGCCATCATGTTTGTTGTGACTTTCCCTTGTCCTTACTAAGAGAACACATCATGTTTGTTGTGACTGACCCTTGTCCTTACTAAGAGAACCCATCATGTTTTTTGTGACCGTCCCTTGTCCTTACTAAGAGAACCCATCATGTTTGTTGTGACTGACCCTTGTCCTTACTAAGAGAACCCATCATGTTTTTTGTGACTTTCCCTTGTCTTTACTAAGAGAACCCATCATGTTTGTTGTGACTTTCCCTTGTCTTTACTAAGAGAACCCATCATGTTTGTTGTGACTTTCCCTTGACCTTACTAAGAGAACCCATCATGGTTGTAGTGACTGACCCTTGACCTTACTAACACACGGAACAGTTTTGTGTTTCCCCGAGTTGTGCCCGGGGTCTGTGGCGAGACAACCCAAGAATAAAACAACTGATACTTCCGGCAATGACGTCAGATATGATTAGTAAACAGATGTACATGGGACTGGCAAACTTATCATGTCAAGAAAAATTGATTCAGAAACAACTGCTGCATGACTCATTAATGCTTCAGTGCATCATGGCAACAAGACCAACTACTGTGGTAAGCTAACATGCTCCGTTAATGCTTCAGTGTATCCTGGCGACAAGACCAGCTACAGTGGTAAGCTAACATGCTCCGTTAATGCTTCAGTGTATCCTGGCGACAAGACCAGCTACAGTGGTAAGCTAACATGCTCCGTTAATGCTTCAGTGTATCCTGGCGACAAGACCAGCTACAGTGGTAAGCTAACATGCTCCGTTAATGCTTCAGTGTATCCTGGCGACAAGACCAGCTACAGTGGTAAGCTAACATGCTCCGTTAATGCTTCAGTGTATCCTGGCGACAAGACCAGCTACAGTGGTAAGCTAACATGCTCCGTTAATACTTCAGTGTATCCTGGCGACAAGACCAGCTACAGTGGTAAGCTAACGTGCTCCGTTAATGCTTCAGTGTATCCTGGCGACAAGACCAGCTGCAGTGGTAAGCTAACATGCTCCGTTAATGCTTCAGTGTATCCTGGCGACAAGACCAGCTACAGTGGTAAGCTAACATGCTCCGTTAATGCTTTAGTGTATCCTGGTGACAAGACCAGCTATAGTGGTAAGCTAACATGCTCCGTTAATACTTCAGTGTATCCTGGTGACAAGACCAGCTATAGTGGTAAGCTAACATGCTCCGTTAATGCTTCAGTGTATCCTGGCGACAAGACCAACTACAGTGGTAAGCTAACATGCTCCGTTAATACTTCAGTGTATCCTGGCGACAAGACCAGCTACAGTGGTAAGCTAACATGCTCCGTTAATGCTTCAGTGTATCCTGGCGACAAGACCAGCTGCAGTGGTAAGCTAACATGCTCCGTTAATACTTCAGTGTATCCTGGCGACAAGACCAGCTACAGTGGTAAGCTAACATGCTCCGTTAATGCTTCAGTGTATCCTGGCGACATGACCAGCTACAGTGGTAAGCTAACATGCTCCGTTAATGCTTCAGTGTATCCTGGCGACAAGACCAGCTACAGTGGTAAGCTAACATGCTCCGTTAATGCTTCAGTGTATCCTGGTGACAAGACCAGCTACAGTGGTAAGCTAACATGCTCCGTTAATGCTTCAATGTATTCTGGCGACAAGACCAGCTACAGTGGTAAGCTAACATGCTCCGTTAATGCTTCAGTGTATCCTGGCGACAAGACCAGCTACAGTGGTAAGCTAACATGCTCCGTTAATGCTTCAGTGTATCCTGGCGACAAGACCAGCTACAGTGGTAAGCTAACATGCTCCGTTAATGCTTCAGTGTATCCTGGCGACAAGACCAGCTACAGTGGTATGCTAACAATACTAACATGCTCCGTTAATGCTTCAGTGTATCCTGGCGACAAGACCAGCTACAGTGGTAAGCTAACATGCTCCGTTAATGCTTCAGTGTATCCTGGCGACAAGACCAGCTACAGTGGTAAGCTATAATAATAATAGCCCCTTCAGTCATAACTGACTATGGGAATGCGCCCCTGAGGTGACAGCCCTCAACTGCTTATTTTCCTGGTGCTCCTTTCGACGTTTTCTCCTCACCTCTGCTTCTTGTGTGAGCCTCTCTTCGCCCAATCTGAGGTGGTGCCGTAAATAGCATCGCCACTTTGTGCGATCGGCAGCTTCATCCTCCCATGTTGCTGGATCCATGTCCAGTGCCCTCATATCTCTCTTGCACACATCTTTGAACCTCAGCTGTGGTCGCCCAACTGTTCTCTTGCCATCTGCTAATTGTCCGTAGAAGATATCTTTTGGGATGCGACCATCTTCCATGCGGCGAACATGGCCAAGCTAGCGAAGTCTGCGCTGTCTAAGCAGCGTATACATACTTTGAAGGCCAGCACGTGACAACACCTCGACATTTGTCACTTTATCTTTCCACGAGATGCCGAGGATGCGGCGTAGACACCGCAAATGGAAGGTATTGAGCCTTCTTTCTTGCTTAGCATAGGTCGTCCAGGTCTCGCTGCCATATAGGAGTGTGCTGGTGACGCAGGCATTATATACCGCAGCTTTGGTCTTCATTGTGAGTTTAGAGTTTCCCCAAACACGCGATGTGAGGCGGGCAAAGGTAGCTGCAGCTTTGCCAATGCGGCTGTCGATTTCTGTATCCAGTGAGAGTTTGTCATTGATGGTAGACCCTAGGTATGTGAAGTGGTGCACCACTGCCAATTCATAGTTATCGATAGTGATAACTGGTGCAGCACCCACATCCTGACTCAGCACATTCGTTTTCTTTAGACTTATTGTGAGGCCAAAGTCCTTGCATGCTTTAGTGAAGCGATTCATCAAGCTCTGAAGCTCCTGTTGGCTTTGAGTGACGACTGCAGCATCATCAGCGAACAACAAGTCTCTTATAGTGACCCTTCTGATTTTTGTTTTTGCCTTCAGCCTTGAAAGATTAAACAGACGGCCATCTGACCTAGTGTGAAGGCATATTCCTTCAGTTGCATCTCTGAATGCATGTTTCAAGAGTAAGGCAAAGAAGATTCCGAAGAGGGTCGGAGCCAGAACACAGCCTTGTTTAACGCCACTTCGTATATCAAAGGGCTGTGACGTGCTTCCAGCATATTGGACTGTTCCCTTCATGTCGTCATGGAATGACTTTATCATTTCCAGCATTTTAGAAGGGCAGCCTATTTTCAGGAGGATTTTAAAGAGTCCATCCCTACTAACCAGGTCGAATGCTTTTGTGAGGTCTATAAAGGCGATATATAATGGTCTTTTCTGCTCTCTTGATTTTTCCTGAAGCTGGCGGAGAGAGAAGATCATGTCTGTTGTTGATCTGCCAGCTCGGAATCCACACTGTGCCTCTGGATATATGCGCTCAGCTAACTTGTGTAGTCGCATTAAGATGACTTTGGCAAAAACCTTACCAACAATACTAAGAAGAGAGATGCCTCTGTAGTTATTGCAATCACTTCTGTCTCCTTTATTTTTATACAGTGTTACAATCTTGGCATCTCGCATGTCTTGAGGAATAGTTGTCTCTTCCCAGCACTGGCACAGCTTCCTATGCAGGGGATGTAATAGCGTGCTCTTACAGCATTTGATTAAATCAGGAGGAATCCCATCACTGCCTGGTGCTTTGCCAGAGGCCAAGCTATCAATGGCCTTACTGAGTTCCTCTAATGTTGGTTCGGCATCCAGCTCCTCCATAGTTGGCAGACTATTGACAGTATCAAGGGCTGCAGGCGTAACGGTATTGTCTCTAGCGTAAAGCTCAGAGTAGTGCTCGACCCACCTCTCCATCTGCTTACCCTTATCGGTTAGCTTCTCTCCGCTGATGGTTTTTAGCGGTGCCGTCTTACTTTTATGGGGGCCAAGTGCTTTCTTTATACCGTCATACATTTGTCTAATGTTGCCTGTTTGCGCTGCGATCTGGATGCTCTCACTGAGCTGGAGCCAATAGTCATTTGCACAGCGTCGAGCAGTTTGTTGAACTTTGCTTCTCGTAGCCCTCAGGATCTGTAGGGTTCTGGCACTCGGTGAACGTTTGTATTCATTCATAGCACTGCGCTTAGCTTCAATGACAGGTGCTAACATGCTCCGTTAATGCTTCAGTGTATCCTGGTGACAAGACCAGCTACAGTGGTAAGCTAACATGCTCCGTTAATGCTTCAATGTATTCTGGCGACAAGACCAGCTACAGTGGTAAGCTAACATGCTCCGTTAATGCTTCAGTGTATCCTGGCGACAAGACCAGCTACAGTGGTAAGCTAACATGCTCCGTTAATGCTTCAGTGTATCCTGGCGACAAGACCAGCTACAGTGGTAAGCTAACATGCTCCGTTAATGCTTCAGTGTATCCTGGCGACAAGACCAGCTACGGTGGTAAGCTAACATGCTCCGTTAATGCTTCAATGTATTCTGGCGACAAGACCAGCTACAGTGGTAAGCTAACATGCTCCGTTAATGCTTCAGTGTATCCTGGCGACAAGACCAGCTACAGTGGTATGCTAACATGCTCCGTTAATGCTTCAGTGTATTCTGGCGACAAGACCAGCTACAGTGGTAAGCTAACATGCTCCGTTAATGCTTCAGTGTATCCTGGCGACAAGACCAGCTACAGTGGTAAGCTAACATGCTCCGTTAATGCTTCAGTGTATTCTGGCGACAAGACCAGCTACAGTGGTAAGCTAACATGCTCCGTTAATGCTTCAGTGTATCCTGGCGACAAGACCAGCTACAGTGGTATGCTAACATGCTCCGTTAATGCTTCAGTGTATCCTGGCGACAAGACCAGCTACAGTGGTAAGCTAACATGCTCCGTTAATGCTTCAGTGTATCCTGGCGACAAGACCAGCTACAGTGGTAAGCTAACATGCTCCGTTAATGACAACAACAGGAAATAATCAACACGTGACGTCATTTTTTGTTATCAATGATTTATGGACCATCTTCACTGCACACGTGACAACTCCATTAGTGCACACAAGGAGGATCACAGCACAGTGCACCGATCTCCTCCCTTAGATCACACAAGGAGGATCTCAGCACAGTGCACCCATCTCCTCCCTCAGATCACACAAGGAGGATCTCAGCACAGTGCACCCATCTCCTCCCTTAGATGACACAAGGAGGATCTCAGCACAGTGCACCCATCTCCTCCCTTAGATCACACAAGGAGGATCACAGCACAGTGCACCGATCTCCTTCCTTAGATCACACAAGGAGAATCTCAGCACAGTGCACCTATCTCCTCCCTTAGATCACACAAGGAGGATCACAGCACAGTGCACCGATCTCCTGCCATAGATCACACAAGGAGAATCTCAGCACAGTGCACCGAACTCCTCCCTTAGATCACACAAGGAGGATCTCAGCACAGTGCACCGATCTCCTCCCTTAGATCACACAAGGAGGGTCTCAGCACAGTGCACCGATCTCCTTCCTTAGATCACACAAGGAGGATCTCAGCACAGTGCACCGATCTCGTCCCTTAGATCACACAAGGAGGGTCTCAGCACAGTGCACCGATCTCCTCCCTTAGATCACACAAGGAGGATCTCAGCACAGAGCACCGATCTCGTCCCTTAGATCACACAAGGAGGGTCTCAGCACAGTGCACCGATCTCCTCCCTTAGATCACACAAGGAGGATCTCAGCACAGTGCACCGAACTCCTCCCTTAGATCACACAAGGAGGGTCTCAGCACAGTGCACAGATCTCCTCCCTTAGATCACACAAGGAGGATCTCAGCACAGTGCACCGATCTCCTCCCTTAGATCACACAAGGAGGATCACAGCACAGTGCACCGATCTCCTCCCTTAGATCACACAGGAGAATCTCAGCACAGTGCACCGATCTCCTTCCTTAGATCACACAAGGAGGATCTCAGCACAGTGCACCGATCTCTTCCCTTAGATCACACAAGGAGGATCACAACACAGTGCACCGATTCCTCCCTTAGATCACACAAGGAGGGTCTCAGCACAGTGCACCGATCTCCTCTTAGATCACACAAGGAGAATCTCAGCACAGTGCACCGATCTCGTCCCTTAGATCACACAAGGAGAATCTCAGCACAGTGCACCGATCTCGTCCCTTAGATCACACAAGGAGGATCACAGCACAGTGCACCCATCTCCTCCCTTAGATCACACAAGGAGGATCTCAGCACAGTGCACCCATCTCCTCCCTTAGATAACACAAGGAGGATCACAGCACAGAGCACCGATCTTCTCCCTTAGATCACACAAGGAGAATCTCAGCACAGTGCACCGATCTCCTCCCTTAGATCACACAAGGAGGATCTCAGCACAGTGCACCGATCTCTTCCCTTAGATCACACAAGGAGGATCACAACACAGTGCACCGATTCCTCCCTTAGATCACACAAGGAGGGTCTCAGCACAGTGCACCGATCTCCTTCCTTAGATCACACAAGGAGGGTCTCAGCACAGTGCATCGATCTCCTTCCTTAGATCACACAAGGAGAATCTCAGCACAGTGCACCGATCTCGTCCCTTAGATCACACAAGGAGGATCACAGCACAGTGCACCCATCTCCTCCCTTAGATCACACAAGGAGGATCTCAGCACAGTGCACCCATCTCCTCCCTTAGATAACACAAGGAGGATCACAGCACAGAGCACCGATCTTCTCCCTTAGATCACACAAGGAGAATCTCAGCACAGTGCACCGATCTCCTCCCTTAGATCACACAAGGAGAATCTCAGCACAGTGCACCGATCTCCTTCCTTAGATCACACAAGGAGGATCACAGCACAGTGCACCGATCTCCTGCCTTAGATCACACAAGGAGAATCTCAGCACAGTGCACCGATCTCCTCCCTTAGATCACACAAGGAGGATCTCAGCACAGTGCACCGATCTCCTCCCTTAGACCACACAAGGAGGGTCTCAGCACAGTGCACCGATCTCCTCCCTTAGATCACACAAGGAGGGTCTCAGCACAGTGCACCGATCTCCTCCCTTAGATCACACAAGGAGGATCTCAGCACAGTGCACCGATCTCCTCCCTTAGATCACACAAGGAGGGTCTCAGCACAGTGCACCGATCTCCTCCCTTAGATCACACAAGGAGGATCTCAGCACAGTGCACCGATCTCCTCCCTTAGATCACACAAGGAGGATCTCAGCACAGTGCACCGATCTCCTCCCTTAGATCACACAAGGAGGATCACAGCACAGTGCACCGATCTCCTCCCTTAGATCACACAGGAGGATCTCAGCACAGTGCACCGATCTCCTCCCTTAGATCACACAAGGAGGATCTCAGCACAGTGCACCGATCTCCTTCCTTAGATCACACAAGGAGGATCTCAGCACAGTGCACCGATTTCGTCCCTTAGATCACACAAGGAGGATCTCAGCACAGTGCACCGATCTCCTCCCTTAGACCACACAAGGAGGGTCTCAGCACAGTGCACCGATCTCCTCCCTTAGATCACACAAGGAGGATCTCAGCACAGTGCACCGATCTCCTTCCTTTGATCACACAAGGAGGATCACAGCACAGTGCACCGATCTCGTCCCTTAGATAACACAAGGAGGATCTCAGCACAGTGCACCGATCTCCTTCCTTAGATCACACAAGGAGGATCTCTGCACAGTGCACCGATCTCGTCCCTTAGATCACACAAGGAGGATCTCAGCACAGTGCACCGATCTCCTTCCTTAGATCACACAAGGAGGATCACAGCACAGTGCACCGATCTCGTCCCTTCGATCACACAAGGAGGATCTCAGCACAGTGCACCGATCTCCTCCCTTAGATCACACAAGGAGGATCTCAGCACAGTGCACCGATCTCCTTCCTTAGATCACACAAGGAGGATCACAGCACAGTGCACCGATCTCCTTCCTTAGATCACACAAGGAGGATCACAGCACAGTGCACCGATCTCGTCCCTTCGATCACACAAGGAGGATCTCAGCACAGTGCACCGATCTCCTCCTTAGATCACACAAGGAGGATCTCAGCACAGTGCACCGATCTCGTCCCTTAGATCACACAAGGAGGATCACAGCACAGTGCACCGATCTCCTTCCTTAGATCACACAAGGAGGATCTTAGCACAGTGCACCGATCTCCTTCCTTTGATCACACAAGGAGGATCACAGCACAGTGCACCGATCTCGTCCCTTAGATCACACAAGGAGGATCTCAGCACAGTGCACCGATCTCGTCCCTTAGATAACACAAGGAGGATCACAGCACAGTGCACCGATCTCGTCCCTTAGATCACACAAGGAGGATCTCAGCACAGTGCACCGATCTCCTTCCTTAGATCACACAAGGAGGATCACAACACAGTGCACCGATCTCCTTCCTTAGATCACACAAGGAGGATCTTAGCACAGTGCACCGATCTCCTTCCTTTGATCACACAAGGAGGATCACAGCACAGTGCACCGATCTCGTCCCTTAGATCACACAAGGAGGATCTCAGCACAGTGCACCGATCTCTTCCCTTAGATCACACAAGGAGGATCACAGCACAGTGCACCGATCTCGTCCCTTAGATCACACAAGGAGGATCTCAGCACAGTGCACCGATCTCCTTCCTTAGATCACACAAGGAGGATCACAGCACAGTGCACCGATCTCGTCCCTTCGATCACACAAGGAGGATCTCAGCACAGTGCACCGATCTCCTCCCTTAGATCACACAAGGAGGATCTCAGCACAGTGCACCGATCTCCTTCCTTAGATCACACAAGGAGGATCACAGCACAGTGCACCGATCTCCTTCCTTAGATCACACAAGGAGGATCACAGCACAGTGCACCGATCTCGTCCCTTCGATCACACAAGGAGGATCTCAGCACAGTGCACCGATCTCCTCCTTAGATCACACAAGGAGGATCTCAGCACAGTGCACCGATCTCCTCCTTAGATCACACAAGGAGGATCTCAGCACAGTGCACCGATCTCGTCCCTTAGATCACACAAGGAGGATCACAGCACAGTGCACCGATCTCCTTCCTTAGATCACACAAGGAGGATCTTAGCACAGTGCACCGATCTCGTCCCTTAGATCACACAAGGAGGATCTCAGCACAGTGCACCGATCTCCTCCTTAGATCACACAAGGAGGATCTCAGCACAGTGCACCGATCTCGTCCCTTAGATCACACAAGGAGGATCTCAGCACAGTGCACCGATCTCCTCCCTTAGATCACACAAGGAGGATCTCAGCACAGTGCACCGATCTCCTTCCTTAGATCACACAAGGAGGATCTCAGCACAGTGCACCGATCTTCTCCCTTAGATCACACAAGGAGGATCTCAGCACAGTGCACCGATCTCCTTCCTTTGATCACACAAGGAGGATCTCAGCACAGTGCACCGATCTCCTTCCTTTGATCACACAAGGAGGATCACAGCACAGTGCACCGATCTCGTCCCTTAGATCACACAAGGAGGATCTCAGCACAGTGCACCGATCTCCTTCCTTAGATCACACAAGGAGGATCTCTGCACAGTGCACCGATCTCCTTCCTTAGATCACACAAGGAGGATCACAGCACAGTGCACCGATCTCCTTCCTTAGATCACACAAGGAGGATCTCAGCACAGTGCACCGATCTCCTTCCTTAGATCACACAAGGAGGATCACAGCACAGTGCACCGATCTCCTTCCTTAGATCACACAAGGAGGATCTCAGCACAGTGCACCGATCTCTTTCCTTTGATCACACAAGGAGGATCACAGCACAGTGCACCGATCTCGTCCCTTAGATCACACAAGGAGGATCTCAGCACAGTGCACCGATCTCCTTCCTTAGATCACACAAGGAGGATCACAGCACAGTGCACCGATCTCCTTCCTTAGATCACACAAGGAGGATCTCAACACAGTGCACCGATCTCCTTCCTTTGATCACACAAGGAGGATCTCAGCACAGTGTACCGATCTCCTTCCTTTGATCACACAAGGAGGATCACAGCACAGTGCACCGATCTCGTCCCTTAGATCACACAAGGAGGATCTCAGCACAGTGCACCGATCTCCTTCCTTAGATCACACAAGGAGGATCTCTGCACAGTGCACCGATCTCCTTCCTTAGATCACACAAGGAGGATCACAGCACAGTGCACCGATCTCCTTCCTTAGATCACACAAGGAGGATCACAGCACAGTGCACCGATCTCGTCCCTTCGATCACACAAGGAGGATCTCAGCACAGTGCACCAATCTCCTCTTAGATCACACAAGGAGGATCTCAGCACAGTGCACCGATCTCGTCCCTTAGATCCCACAAGGAGGATCACAGCACAGTGCACCGATCTCCTCTTAGATCACACAAGGAGGATCTTAGCACAGTGCACCGATCTCGTCCCTTAGATCACACAAGGAGGATCTCAGCACAGTGCACCTATCTTCTCCCTTAGATCACACAAGGAGGGTCTCAGCACAGTGCACCGATCTCCTTCCTTAGATCACACAAGGAGGATCTTACCACAGTGCACCGATCTCGTCCCTTAGATCACACAAGGAGGATCTCAGCACAGTGCACCGATCACGTCTCTTAGATCACACAAGGAGGGTCTCAGCACAGTGCACCGATCTCCTTCCTTAGATCACACAAGGAGGATCTTAGCACAGTGCACCGATCTCGTCCCTTAGATCACACAAAAAGGATCTCAGCACAGTGCACCGATCTCCTCCCTTAGATCACACAAGGAGGATCTCAGCACAGTGCACCAATCTCCTTCCTTAGATTACACAAGGAGGATCTCAGCACAGTGCACCGATCTCCTCCCTTAGATCACACAAGGAGGATCTCAGCACAGTGCACCGATCTCCTTCCTTAGATCACACAAGGAGGATCTCAGCACAGTGCACCGATCTCCTTCCTTAGATCACACAAGGAGGATCTCAGCACAGTGCACCGATCTCCTCCCTTAGATCACACAAGGAGGATCTTAGCACAGTGCACCGATCTCCTCCCTTAGATCACACAAGGAGGATCTCAGCACAGTGCACCGATCTCCTTCCTTAGACCACACAAGGAGGATCTCAGCACAGTGCACCGATCTCCTTCCTTAGATCACACAAGGAGGATCTTAGCACAGTGCACCGATCTCGTCCCTTAGATCACACAAAAAGGATCTCAGCACAGTGCACCGATCTCCTCCCTTAGATCACACAAGGAGGATCTCAGCACAGTGCACCAATCTCCTTCCTTAGATTACACAAGGAGGATCTCAGCACAGTGCACCGATCTCCTCCCTTAGATCACACAAGGAGGATCTCAGCACAGTGCACCGATCTCCTTCCTTAGATCACACAAGGAGGATCTCAGCACAGTGCACCGATCTCCTCCCTTAGATCACACAAGGAGGATCTCAGCACAGTGCACCGATCTCCTCCCTTAGATCACACAAGGAGGATCTCAGCACAGTGCACCGATCTCCTTCCTTAGACCACACAAGGAGGATCTCAGCACAGTGCACCGATCTCCTTCCTTAGATCACACAATGAGGATCTCAGCACAGTGCACCGACCTCCTTCCTTAGATCACACAAGGAGGATCTCAGCACAGTGCACCGATCTCCTTCCTTAGATCACACAAGGAGGATCTCAGCACAGTGCACCGATCTCGTCCCTTAGACCACACAAGGAGGATCTCAGCACAGTGCACCGATCTCGTCCCTTAGATCACACAAGGAAGGTCTCAGAACAGTGCACCGATCTCCTCCCTTAGACCACACAAGGAGGATCTCAGCACAGTGCACCGATCTCCTTCCTTAGATCACACAAGGAGGATCTTAGCACAGTGCACCCATCTCGTCCCTTAGATCACACAAGGAGGATCTCAGCACAGTGCACCGATCTCCTTCCTTAGATCACACAAGGAGGATCTCAGTACAGTGCACCGATCTCCTTCCTTAGATCACACAAGGAGGATCTCAGCACAGTGCACCGATCTCCTTCCTTAGATCACACAAGGAGGATCACAGCACAGTGCACCGATCTCCTTCCTTAGATCACACAAGGAGGATCACAGCACAGTGCACCGATCTCCTTCCTTAGATCACACAAGGAGGATCTCAGCACAGTGCACCGATCTCCTTCCTTAGATCACACAAGGAGGGTCTCAGCACAGTGCACCGATCTCCTCCCTTAGATCACACAAGGAGGGTCTCAGCACAGTGCACCGATCTCCTCCCTTAGACCACACAAGGAGGGTCTCAGCACAGTGCACCGATCTCCTTCCTTAGATCACACAAGGAGGATCTCATCACAGTGCACCGATCTCCTCCCTTAGATCACACAAGGAGGATCTTAGCACAGTGCACCGATCTCCTTCCTTAGATCACACAAGGAGGATCACAGCACAGTGCACCGATCTCCTTCCTTAGATCACACAAGGAGGATCTCAGCACAGTGCACCGATCTCCTCCCTTAGATCACACAAGGAGGATCTTAGCACAGTGCACCGATCTCCTTCCTTAGATCACACAAGGAGGATCTCAGCACAGTGCACCGATCTCCTTCCTTAGATCACACAAGGAGGATCTCAGCACAGTGCACCGATCTCCTCCCTTAGATCACACAAGGAGGATCTCAGCACAGTGCACCGATCTCCTTCCTTAGATCACACAAGGAGGATCTTAGCACAGTGCACCGATCTCGTCCCTTAGATCACACAAGGAGGGTCTCAGCACAGTGCACCGATCTCCTTCCTTAGATCACACAAGGAGGATCACAGCACAGTGCACCGATCTCCTTCCTTAGATCACACAAGGAGGATCTCAGCACAGTGCACCGATCTCCTTCCTTAGATCACACAAGGAGGATCACAGCACAGTGCACCGATCTCCTTCCTTAGATCACACAAGGAGGATCTCAGCACAGTGCACCGATCTCGGCCCTTAGATCACACAAGGAGGATCTCAGCACAGTGCACCGATCTCCTTCCTTAGATCACACAAGGAGGATCACAGCACAGTGCACCGATCTCCTTCCTTAGATCACACAAGGAGGATCACAGCACAGTGCACCGATCTCCTTCCTTAGATCACACAAGGAGGATCTCAGCACAGTGCACCGATCTCCTCCCGTAGATCACACAAGGAGGGTCTCAGCACAGTGCACCGATCTCCTCCCTTAGATCACACAAGGAGGATCACAGCACAGTGCACCGATCTCCTTCCTTAGATCACACAAGGAGGATCACAGCACAGTGCACCGATCTCCTTCCTTAGATCACACAAGGAGGGTCTCAGCACAGTGCACCGATCTCCTCCCTTAGATCACACAAGGAGGGTCTCAGCACAGTGCACCGATCTCCTTCCTTAGATCACACAAGGAGGGTCTCAGCACAGTGCACCGATCTCCTTCCTTAGATCACACAAGGAGGGTCTCAGCACAGTGCACCGATCTCCTCCCTTAGATCACACAAGGAGGGTCTCAGCACAGTGCACCGATCTCCTCCCTTAGACCACACAAGGAGGGTCTCAGCACAGTGCACCGATCTCCTTCCTTAGATCACACAAGGAGGATCTCATCACAGTGCACCGATCTCCTCCCTTAGATCACACAAAGAGGGTCTCAGCACAGTGCACCAACACCGAAGTACCAGAGAGGAACCCAATGTGTATATATATGAATCACACTCTATAAATCTTGTTTGTGGTGGGTAGGTTTCTAATTTTTAAATATTGCCAGGGCGGGGGCCGTGTGGCCTACTCTTTACGATTTCCAACTGCCGACGGATTTTTAACATGCGCAACTTATACACGCAGGACCTTCTATATTTGTTACCCTTATCTGAGAAAGCTAGGCATCCGATCTCACTATCCAGGATATTAGGGGAGGGGGGGGGGGGGGGTATGACATCATTAGTAACCACGTGGTTGTGAATAAAAGTTTCATCAAATATATTCCCTGTGCTGGTAGCGAACCCGGCACCCGTCAGAGTTAGAGGCGTACGCCATGACCTTTTAGCCACACCGACCCCCTCCGCACGTAAGTGACAATCTAGTGATATAATTCCAACACTTTCTTACTGCCTTAGTCGTTCCCCTTCTACCGTGAGGTGTAGAGGTTTGGAAGAGAGAGCGCCAGACTATCCTATCGGCAGTATTCCTCCTAGCCTGGTTCCATTCTAGTCATCGGTCCTTCAAAGATTGTCTAATGTTATCCTCCCAGCGGACTCTGGGTCGTCCTGGGGGTCTGGATCCCTGGCTCTTTGTTTCCCATGTTTATCGTGGTAGCCGATCTTCTCCCATTCTTCAGACATGGCCAAACCATCATAGTTGGGACTGTTTTACTTGGGTCTGTGGGTCTACTGGGGGTGGGATTTTAGTCCTTGATGTACCGTCTGGTTGCGGACCATATCTCTTCTTGTTACTTCAACCACCTTCCTCAGATAACTCATTTCTGAGATTTTCCAACATTTTCACAAGATATAATTCCAACAATTTCCCTAGATATAATTCCAACAATTTCACAAGATATAATTCCAACAATTTCACAAGATATAATTCCAACAATTTCACAAGATATAATTCCAACACTTTCACAAACAGCAGCAATACAGGCACCCCTTTACAATGTATACTTTCACACGTGACCATCACTTAGCTTGTACACGCATGCCATTTCGTCCCAAAGTATCGACATCATTCCATTTGACAATTTCTAGTCGGGCACATAAAATCTAAATTCCAACCACTATCTCTTATTTTCGTATGCCTAAAAATCCGCTAGTATCAGTCAATACCCTTTAGGTCCCAAAGGAGCATAGGCCTTCAACAAACACATGCCAAGTTCTCCTGTCACGTGCCATCAGTTCAAGTTCTCCTTTCACGTGCCATCAGTTCAAGTTCTCCTGTCACGTGCCATCAGTTCAAGTTCTCCTGTCACGGGCCATCAGTTCAAGTTCTCCTGTCACCGCCATCAGTTCAAGTTCTCCTGTCACGTGCCATCAGTTCAAGTTCTCCTGTCACGTGACATCAGTTCAAATCTTTCCATGTTTTCCTCATCATTTTCACTTCTGTCTCTAGTTCTCTTCTCCGTGTGTTTTATTGGGTCTACTCTGCTTCTCTTTCCCTGGGGATTCCAGAACAAGGACTGCCTTGTTCAGCCTTACAAGCTGCCTCTGTAAAACAACGAAACGTATTGTGGTGAAGTGGGATGTTATAAATATTTATAGGGGACTTAGTGTACTGACTGAGATCAGCTGTGAAGGTACATATATATCTAATAAGAGTAGTGTATTATATATAACCTTACTTGCTGCCACATATGTATACCTCAGTCAGAATTATTCTGGAATAGTGTGATGACTACGTTTTATGTCTAGGGTATGTGTATGATGAAGTGTAAGTCAAAACAACAACAGACAGATAAACAATTTAATTTATTCCACTACACTTGACAACACTGTGACACTCACATACATAAAACACTCTACAAGGATATCGTAAAGGAGTCACTGATAACTTTTCAAATAACAATATGTATTCATTGCTGTCATGAATGTATAGGTGTCCTGATTCAAATACAAAGGAACCAGGAGTCACAATCAATTTTAATTACAAGTTATATGTACAGAATTTATCAATATGATTCTTGTAGTGACAAATAATATTAATAGTATCCTATGTGTGTCAGTGGTGTAGTAGTAATATGAGGTAATACTGGTTTTGTTTTGTTCAAGCTCTGTTGGTATTTGTCATCATGACTTCAATAGTTTGTCTTTATTGGAACTAGTATTGGAGATGTTCTCAGTTCCTGATATTAAAACAATTAAATTCCCCTCTTAATTGTAGTTTACACTGTCATTTTAAGATGGGGTACATAATGTTGAGCTCAGCTGGCCACATCAGCTTATCTTGCGTGATGGCGGCAGGAAAAGACTCCTCTGCTCGATTTCTCCCCTGGGCTCTGGAGACACCCCACTGATAGCTAAATGGACCAAGGAGTATGCTGTCCGACTCTGGATTCAGCAAAGCTCTGACCAGATGCTGCTCAATAACGTTAAGACCACAGTCCCTGAAAACAAGAAGGATGTACCTTCTACTTCATAACTAATTGATACTCTAGTTCTACACTGAGCACAATACATCACAAACATTGAGTTCAGAGCGTTAGGCCAACTGTCAGCTTCATCTGAAATACTTTATACCAGTATTTCCCTCCCTAATGGTTACTACGCCTCTGCAATTCCAGCATTATTTCTGTCTAATCAATAATCTAGGTGTCAGTGTACTGTTTGGCCATTCCATGCAGTTTTACTTTCCTCCGACACCTTCTGTTCAGGCTGGAGCATTATAGGCTTTTCCTCATGTTCGCTACTGAACTACACATATATACAGGCATAAATTAACAATTTTACATTCATTTTTCATTAAAAGATATTGAATATTTCAAACCTACCACAATTCATGGAAATACACAGATACGTTGACTAGCAATGAATTCTGGCACAAATACTTGCACAAATTCCCATCTGCTTATGTTCCAGGCTTTTATTTAGCAAAAATATGAGCTGGCTTCAACGCACTGTTGCTTTATCAAGCTTATTTGAACTAGTGGTCTCGAACTAACGCTCCTAAATGATTATATCAGCGAGTCTGGCCAATGGAGCCACGTTTCGACAAGTGTTTGAAAAAATTTTACCTTACTACGTCTCCCCTAACAACCAAGGATAGCATTTATAGTCCGACTAATCGTGTTTAGCCTTACATATCATTCCAGCCAATCAGTTCAAATGTAACTTGTGGCCCATTTCCCGTACAATGGTGGTTTAAAAAATCTACCACTGAGCGATTCTGATTTTGGGTGTTGTCTGACAGCACCATCATTTTATTTTGGCTATAACTTGTTAATTCCTAGACTATTTGCGTAACGTTTTACATATTCTTTGTCAGCAAGCCCTAAGGAACCCAAATATACAAATTTAAAAGAGCTAAGTGGCTGCGTTCAAAATATGCAATTTCTTCTACCTCCTGTTTCGAAGATGTGCTGTCTGGGTACTGTAATGTTTTCAAACGTAAACCCATCTAATGTCATCTTTTCTAATAAGCGTTTTCCAGGTTTTTTTAAAACCTAACTCTGGGAAGGGTAGTGAATTTTATCACTGTCGATTTGAAATAAAGTTAGTGCATGTGGCCTTACACGCGTGATGGCAGCAATTGTGTATCGCGCGACGCGTGTTTAGTGTTGCACGTGTTCGGCTTTCTGCCTCTCCCTTCTCTCTATCCTTTAGTCCATCTGTTCGTTCGTTTTGGTAACGTAGTATAATTAATGTTAGGATTAATTTAGGTCATTACGCAGTGTGCCTCTCAATGTTTTTCTTAGAAATGCAATACCCGTTTTAATGTGTTGTGGAAACGCTACCATTTTGCAGACGAAACATAAAATAAAGGGGATTTCGAGTACATTCTTTGTGACAGCACTGTTATTTTACCATTGCTCTTTTCTTTATTAGAATTTATTTGTTAGGCTTTATATTTACCTGATAATTTATATATGTGGATTAGAATATTTCACGACACGTATCATCAATCTCAGGCCAGAGTGGTACCTTGAAAGTGAAAACCTTCTTGTACCACAGCAGGCGGGCTTTAGGCAGTGTTACTCTACCGAAGATCAGGCAACTTACCTTTCCCAAGAGATTGAGGATGCGTTCCAAGATAAGAAACTGGTACTAGCAGCATGGATAGATCTAAGGAAAGCATTAGACAAGGTTTGGAAAGAAGGGCTTCTGAAAAAACTGAGAAACTGTAGAGTGAATGGTAGGATGTAGAAATGGGTGAAAGCATACTTGCATAACAGAATAGCCCGAGTACAACTAGATTGCTTCAAGAGTAAGAAAACTCTACTGCATCACGGCGTACCTCAGGGAGGGGTTCTGTCCCCCACAATATTCCTAGTCTACATCAACGACCTGGTTGCTGAACTACCACATGGGATGAAAGTGGCAATGTACGCTGATGACCTGGTAATATGGTGCACAGATGAGCATGCAACAGTGGCCACCAAACTTCTACAAAGAGCTATAGATGTCTTAACCTCATGGGCAATTAGATGGTGTTTCAGCATTAACACAGACAAGTGCAGAACTATGCTCTTCACCCTCTCTCCCAAACAAAAAACTGGTGTCATCAAGATAAATGAAGAGCTCCTGCGAGAAGATAAACAACCCACATATCTCGGAGTTACATTCGATGATAGGCTGACATGGAAGCAGCACATCAACAAGGCAGCAACAAAGGCCAGGAGGAAGTTAGCCATCCTGAGAAAACTAAGTGGAACCACATGGAGAGCCAGCGGGAAAATACTTTGTAAAGTTTACCAGCAGGGCATACGACCACACCTGGAATATGGGTCAGCTGCATGGTGTCCAGCATCAAACACTACATTACAAGAGCTAGATAAGGTGCAAAACCAGGCGCTTAGGGTCATCACGGAAGCAGTGAAATCAACGCCTATAGTGGAGATGGAGAAAATGGGGAGAATACAAGCACTGAGAGAACGCAGAAACACGAAAGGGATAACACAGGCAGAAAAGTTCCTCTGTATGCCAAACCATTAAATGAAGGACAGATTCCAAAACCTAGCAATGGGACGATTGAAAAGAAGCAGCTTTATTCACCAGGCCAAACGATTTCGTAGACAAACCTCAGACCTGCCTGAAGTTAACAGCCCCCTAAAGTCTGTGCCAGAAAAAACTCCTTAGAGAGAGGAGCCTGGACTACCAATAAACATCCAGACAAAAGTGAATGGAATAATCGACAGGGATGAACAGAACAGCGTGCAACGTAAAACAGTCACTCTCAGTTTCCTGGATGATGAATACCCACAGGACCTATGGGTCCGAGTATACACGGATGGGTCAGCACAGAATGCAGTAAAGAATGGAGGAGCAGGAGTGTACATAGAATACCCAAACAACACTAGGGATACGGTGAGAGTACCAACGGGGAAATTCTGTAACAACTATGATGCAGAAATCCAGGCAATCAAAGTGGCAACTAAGAAACTGTTGAACACCAATCTCGGTCCACAGCCTGTAGTATTCCTGACAGATGCAAGATCAGCACTCCAAGCACTTCAGTCCAGAAAATTGCCAGGTATACAAGCCCTACTTTCTGAACTGTGCAACCAGCGCAGAGTTGCCATGCAATGGATACCGTCTCATTGTTGAATACCAAGAAACGAGAGAGCGGACTGACTGGCTAAATAAGGTGCAGCAGACGAGCAATCACATGTACCAGTTACGTACCATCAAAGGAAAAGATGATCAAATCAATCAGAAAGCCACCAACACCAACATATGATGACTACCAAGCAATGAGCAGATCAGAACAAATTGTCATTCTGCGCCTCAGAACAGGACACAACCGACTCTGCAGCCACATGTATACAAAATTGAAGATTGGTAATTCAGCCATGTGTACATGTGGACAGGCACCCCAGACTGTAGAGCACGTACTTCAAGATTACCTCAGATATGATATATTGAGGCAAACCCACTGGCCCAGAGAAACAACACTGGAAGCAAAACTATACGGACCTCTGAATGAACTACAAAAGACAGTGAAGTTTATACAAGAAACAACATTGCAGATATAGACAATATATTTCAAGCGAACGAAAGAAGAAGAAGAAGTAATGCTATCAACAGGTTTCCTCAATGTGTGTCCTATCTATCGCCAGCGTTGTCTTCTCATCTCTTGTTTCACCAGCATTTGTCTGGTTCTTGTCATCAGTTCCACTTTTGTGACTTTGTTATACCATTTCAATCCTTCTATTCTATAAAGCACCCATTTATAAATGTCTGTAGCTTTTTGGTTGTTATCCATGTTTCAGCGCCAAACAATAGTACTGACATGACATTTGAGTTGAAGATTCTCATTTTCGTATTGGACTTGATTTCTTTTGATCTCCATAGGTTTCCCACTGCAAAGAAAGCGCTTCTTGCTTTTTTTGTATTCTTATTTTGACATCATTGTCTGTCCGTCTAACTTTGCCTATATTGCTACCAAGATATGTGTAAGACTCTACATCTTGTAGTCGTGTTTCTTCAAATTCAACCTTCTGATCATTTCTTGCTTTTATCCTCATTATCTTTGTCTTTTACCGTTGTATTGTCAGATACATTTGTTGTGACCTCTCATCGAGTATTTTCATTTTGTCTTGCGTCTGATTAATGTTATAGGCCAAGTCATCTGCACAATCTAGATCATCAAGCTGTTTAGTCAGATTCCACTGGATTCCATTTCTGTTGTGTGAGATGTCGATGTTTCTATAACACAATCTATTGCTAGTAAGAAAAGAAATGGATACAAGAGGTATCCCTGATGCACTCCCGTTCTAATCCCAAACTGTTCTGAAAGTTGTCCTTTATGAAGAACTCTGCATGTCATGTCGTCATAAGTCTTCTTTATTAAGTTAATGATTTTCATGGGAACTCCATAATGCCTCTTCAATTTCCAAAATGATTCTCTGTCTACATTGTCAAATGCCTTTTCAAAGTCCACAAATCTGATGAGCAGTGTATTCCATTCCAAACTTTGTTGAACTATTATTCTCAATGTAGAGCTATCTGTTCTGTACACGATCTGTTTTGCCGAAAACCTGCTTGTTCATCTCTCAGTTGCTTGTCTATCTATGGACTCTGTCACGGATTGCCTCCCCTGCTTTGCAGTACTCATCCAACAGTGGCCAAAACTCAAGAGTATCTAATATAGCCCTTCAAAGGTGTCTACCTTCGCACAAGATTACTCTTGGCAGAGTGGTAGATAGAAGGACATTGACGCTTCTATCTCAACGGAGTTTCCATAAGATATTTCCGAAGTCAAGAACAATGCTGCATTGGCTGGGCAATAGTTAACTTTATATCGGACCGCCGTCTTTTAGTGAAGAATGAAGCAATTTTTAATTTCAGCACGTCAACCAACACCCTGATTTACTCAATGGAATTCTTATTATTAAGGTATAGCTCTGTTTAGAGTGTATTTAGTAAATTGATAAACGTGCAGTAAATAACAATGATTAAATCGAAGTTAAATTTGTATAATTACAAATAACAAATTTAATAATCATTTAGGTTTAACAAGGTTTTAGAAAATTTGCATAATTATTTAACACAAAGTTATCATCACTGTTGTGATGGGATGAAAGTTTATAAAGGAGTTCACGTGGCAGCTTATAGGTTTCACTTTTCTGCCAATGGTAGGTTCTGCTCCCGCTGATGGTTTGGTTCTGTGCAGATAGGTCACTGGAGTTCTCGCGTCTCTGATCCAGATTAAAGGCACAGCACGTTCCAAGAAAGATCAGGAAGTAACTACCAAGCTGGTCCCGCGTTTCTCAGACCCTCTGATGATTGTTACTAGTTCTATGACAGTCAACTTATTACTTCACTTTGTTCCATAGATTAGTACCCTCACTGGTACCACCAACAAGCCAATCCTGGCTCACATACCTTTTGCTGAGATTAATAGAGGCACTTGAATCGGCCTCTTACACATGTTCTTTGGGGTCGTACCTTTTAACATTAACTCCCACTATGATTCTGTGTGTTTCCTTAGATTCCTGTTCCTTATTAAAATGGTAGAGTTTTCCAAGACTGCGTAAGTCCTTCCAAAATACTTTGATAAATGTCCGGCCTAATAAATGGAATTCTGAATTCTAACTTCTGGCAAGGTCTGGTTATTAGTCTTGGCAAGAGATTTATCACAGTGAATTAAAACTGCGAAAAGGTCCGGCTATATTACCTGTCGTACCCCCGCATCTGTTTGTTACGATGCTAAGAAAGCACCAATCGTTTTCATTCATGCGTTTCGTGGAAGAACAATTTGAAATTATTTCCGACATGGAAAAATGATGTGCATGATGCAGAGGTCACCTCTCCTGTATTTGGTAATAAAACATCCAATTGCCTGGCAGCAAACTCACCAACACATCTGTAACTTCATACAGCGATGTGTGTCAGATGTAATAACTTTTTACTTTAATTTAAAGTAATGTCTACGTGAAAGTCATACAGGAAACGATTATGTCATTTATGTCTGTCCATAAGGTATCTGTTGCCGGTCTCTTTACCACCTAAGCGAAGACGCACCCTTGCCTTATCAGCGATTAAACAAATACGCTGGGGCGATTTTAGTGTTAGTCTGTCGTGGCCAAGTTTGGGTACACAAGAATTTATTAAACATGACTGCCGTTTCAATGTTGCATCGCCTGTCTACTCTCTCCATTAGAACACTAACACACAAAACAAAGTCACTAAACTCTTTACCAAAAAGCTGCCCCCTCACGGCTACTCATTTTAGTAACCACTTCAAAACAGAAATTAACCATTTCAAATCGACACTAAAGCCAATGGACTGCGATATTAGTAAATTGACAGCCTTCTGCAACACTGAACATACCATAACAGATCTTAGAGATATTCCTTTTCTAACAGTACACGAAGTTCTCAAATATATCTTGGCATTAAAAAACAACAATTCATCTGGGCTTGATGGTATCAGCAATAAGATTCTACGTTACGCTGCACCCATCATTTGCGACTCCTTAACCTATGTGTACAATTAATGTATTGCACACAACTACTTTCCCACAGCATTTAAATCTGCCAAAGTGTATCCTCTCTATAAATCTGGCTCACATAGCGATCCCAACAGTTACAGACCAATATCCCTTCTATCATCTCTTTCAAAACCACTAGAGAAACACATTTACAACACCACATTTCAACACTTAACAACAAACAAACTGCTCATTGATAGCCAGTCAGGTTTCAGACCCAAACATTCCTGTCACACAGCTCTCACCAAAATGGCAGACAACTGGCTTTCGAACGTAAATGATGGAAAATTAGGTGGTGCTGTTTTTGTTGACTTTAAAAAAGCATTTAACATGATTGACCACACTATCTTGGTTCAAAAGTTGGAAACCCTCAGAATAGGCCCTAATCTACTAAACATCATCAAATAATTCCTGGGAGATCGACAACAGTTAGTGCTTCACAACAACTCGACATCAGATTTCTCGAAGATAGATACAGGAGAACCGCAGGGTTCTATTCTTGGGCCCCTACTCTTCGCAATGTTCATCAACGACCTACCACTACACCTAAAATATTCAACATGTGACCTCTTTGCAGATGATTGTACTATCTACATTAGTGACAATGACTGCGTGGCACTTGAAACGACTCTTCAATGCGATGTAGACAATCTAACAAAATGGAGTAATAGGAATCGTATGCCATTAAACACAGCAAAAACGAAATCCATGTTGATTACCACCAGACAGAAACTCCTAAACTGCACCAAAAGATCGCTACAGGTACACGCGGAATCAATACAAATTGAACATGTAACAGAACACAAAGTTCTAGAAATCACGATTGACCAGCACTTAACGTGGAACTCCCATGTACGGAATTTAACCAAACACTTAGCTCAAAAGACGTACCAGCTAGCCAAAATAAAACACTTCTTAGACGCAGACACTAGACTATTGTTCTACACCTCACATATACAGACACATCTAGATTACTGCTCTACACTATGGGATGGTTGCCCTGCTTCCACCTCAAAGAGACTGCACTCCCTGCATAAGAGAACAATACGTCTGATCACCGATAATCGCACGATATCACACAAAAGGACAGGAAAAGAACCCACAATACTGTCCCTGAAAAAACGTCTTCTCTACAACAAAGCCAAGCTGACTCACGCAATTCTATCAACCAATGCCCCGCCGTACCTACGATCATTGTTTCAAACCAGTAGAAGAGAGGGACTACAATTACATCAGTTATGTCTGCCCAAGCCTAGGATCGACCTGTTCAAAAAGAGTCTAGCCTACTCTGGAGCCTTCTTATGGAACAGCCTTCCACACCACCTAAAAAGCCTACCTACACAATATTCATTTAACAAAGCACTTTTCAAACACTTCCTAAGCACTGATTATCTACCCCCATAGAAACATCATTTGCCTGCAACATCTCATCCATAGGTCAACATTTCTTTTCCTCTTTCGCTCGTTTTTAATGGGAATAATTTGTTTTATATCCATGTAATACTATTATATAATGTAATGTATGTGAGAATGTACCCGCATACCACTGTACTTTAGAGATGTGAATGTTTTCGTTTGCTTAAATGGGTGATGTACATGCAGATATAATTGTTAATTTTTTTTTTTTTTTAAACTGCTGAAAGACTTTTCCTGCTACAGAAGTGCGCAAGAAAGTGTTATTATTATTATTATTATTATTTCAATTTCCACCAAGAATGTATGGATGTAAGCGAGAATGTGTTTTTGTAATTTTTGTATTGAGGATTGATGACACATTCAAAAATACAGATTAGACGTTTTGACCGCATAAGTGAGTGTCGGTATACAGAACTTATTTATTTATTGTTTTGTTTATATTATTTAATTTTATATTTATTATTATTATTTTTCTTAAGTCACTATCTTGCTTATTTTTAAAAAAAAAACCTACTCATTTGTTATTATGATTGCATACTGTAAATGAATGCTGTTATGGTAACTTTATAATGTTGCATGCCTTTAAATTAATGCTTAAAGTAATACGTGGGTATAAAAGGATATAGTATGCAAGATTAATGAGAGTGAAAGGGCAGAATGTTAGACCGGCCTGCGTGCCCAATTCTCAACCCTTCGAAAATAAAGTTCGTTCGTTCGTTCGTTCAGCAGGGATGGGCAGGTAAACAGACAAGACGAATTATTAATGAAGGGAGTGTAAGAATAAAATACAGAATATCTGCAACATAGCAGAGAAAAAAAGAAATGCTGACCATGGAAAAGCACGAAATTAGTCAGTACAACACTGTAAAATGAGTACTGCCAGAGTGAAAGACAAATCGAGAAGGTGTCACCCCAAATCCATCTCGTGACAGACTCTTTTAATCTCTCAAGGATGATTCTGTTCAATACTTTTCCTGGCACTGATAGTAACATTATAATTTGTGCACTCTTGTAAATTTCCTTTCTTGGGCAACTTGACCAGATAACCTTCCTTCCATTTTGCTGTTATTTCTTCTCTCTTTCAGATTTTGCCAAGTAGTTTATATAATATCTCTGTAGAGGTATCAATATATGTTTTGATGGCCTCTGCTGGAATGCCATTTGGAACAGTTGCTTTTCCATCTTTCATAAGCTTTATGGCTTTATTTATTTCTTCTCTACTTGGTAACTCACTGCTGATTTATAGCCCCTCTTCTGCTGGCTGGATGTCTGGGGGATTTGTTGGGGCCGGTCTATAGAGATGTCCCTCAAAATGTTCTGTCCATCTCTTCATTTGTTCTTGTATATTACTAGGCAATCATTCTTATCTTTGATGAGGCCATTTGCTTGTTTATATTTCCCTGTAAGCTTCTTTGTTTTGTTATACAGGTCCCACATATTTTCTTTAGCTGTAGCTTCCTCTGCTTCCCGTGCCAACTGTGACCGTTGGTCACGGTACCACTTAGTAGTATGTGTCCGGTGTCACATAGTAGTATATGTGACCGTGCTCTTAGGACTCGTGATTTATGGTCACTAGGTATATGATGGCAGACCTAATGATGTCGTTCAAATTTAGATTTCTTGTTATTTATCTTCCAAGTTAAGTTTATCTCTATACTGGCTAACTCCGCCAGAGGTGGTGTTTCTTGGATGAACACATGGGGTACCAGGCTTGTTCGTATCCTTCTATGTTGTTTTTATAAGTGACATTTTATAAAGTGGTAGAATAATCTATAATGCAACAAGTTCAACAACATGTAGAGACGAAACCAAATCCAGAAGCTGGTTAAAACTTTTATTAACGTGAAACTTGAACAATCAGGTCAAGACAATTTACAAAATGTGTCAGTTGGGTTCAGCAACGTGTAGAGACGAAATCAATTCCAGCAGCTCAGTTAAAACTTTTATTAACGTGAAACTTGAACAATCAGGTCAAGACAATTTACAAAATGTGTCAGTTGGGTTCAGCAACGTGTAGAGACGAAATCAATTCCAGTAGCTCAGTTAAAACTGTTATTAACGTGAAACTTGAACAATCAGGTCAAGACAATTTACAAAATGTGTCAGTTGGGTTCAGCAACGTGTAGAGACGAAATCAATTCCAGCGGCTCAGTTAAAACTGTTATTAACGTGAAACTTGAACAATCAGGTCAAGACAATTTACAACATGCGTCAGTTGGGTTCAGCAAAAGTTGTATCCTTATATATTATTAGTCTTCCATGTCTGACCTCAACAACTTGTGACATCATATATTTCTCGATCATGTTCTGTCTTCTTAATATTCTCAGAGAGCTCCTTAGGCGTAATGGTTAGCAGTACCTCTTCCTCTTTATGTAGATTATCTAATTGAGAATCAATTAGTACTACTTGTTTAGAAATGTGCTTTTCTTTACAGACGTTCCATGAAATAGTTTTCAAGCTTATTCAAGCGTGTACTTACACTGTAATACATTTGAAAATGCATAATCGCAGTTCTCTCGCTAATGAAGAAATTGTTGTACGTTTCAAATACTGTATTGATGTCTGCAGGATAGTATCTTGAGTGTAGAAGCCGGGACTTTTGTGACAGTCTGTGAGACCGCCATGTTGCTACACCACCAGATAAAATCACGTCCATGTGCTACGGCTCTATTCATACAACTGATTCCTAGTTTATAATATTTTGTTAACCCAAAGTGGTGCGTGATCTCGCACTTTTTGATTGGTTATCTGAATATTTTATAATTTGTTTCATTGTTCCATAGACAATCTTGGCTATTCCCATTTACGCTACTATTCTGCTATGGTAACTCCCGCCTTAGGAAGCGTTGGGCTGCCCACTTGAACAAGTTTCAGTTTCAATCTTATTTTATAATAGCGTAACTCACACTTTTATTTGATGAAGTGTCGTAACTGCTTTTCCTATTCTAAGTCATATCAATAGCACGGAAATGCTACCGTAGACCATCCTGTTACACACCTCTTCAAAATACTTCCTCTTCTCTCTTTTGATGTTTCTTCTTACATTTTTTTCTTTGCCTCTATGCACACTTCATGAGCCTCGGATTTGGAGCTTCTGGTTTTCATTCATTCGTTCATAACCCTCCACTCCAAAAGGAGCATAGGCCTTCAACAAAACACATGCCAAGTCCTCCTGTCACGTGCCATCATCTCAAGCTCTTTCCACGTTCTCCTCATCATTTTCACTTCTGTTTCCAGCTCTCTTCTCCATTAGCTTCTTGGTTTACCTCTGCCTCTCTTGCCCTGGGGGTTCCAGAACAAGGATTGCCTTGTTATGCTATCAACAGGTTTCCTCAGTGTGTGTCCTATCCATCGCCATCGTCTTCTTCTCATCTCTTGTTCTACTGGCGCTTGTCTAGTTCCTGTCCTCAGTTCCACGTTGGTAACCTTGTCATACCATTTTAATCCCTCTATTCTACGCAAGCACCCATTTATGAAAGTCTGTAGCTTTTTGGTTGTTGTCTTTGTTGTTCTCCATGTCTCCGAGCCATACAATAGGACTGACTTCCCATTTGAGTTGAAGATTCTTATTTTCGTGTTGGATCCGATTTCTCTTGATCTCCATTTATTTCCCAATGCAATGAAATCTCCTCTTGCTTTTTGTATTCTTAGTTTTATATCACTGTCTGTCCCTCCAACTTTGTCCATATTGCTGCCAAGATATGTGTACGATTCTACATCTTGTATTGGTGCTTCCTCAAGTTCAACCCTTTTATCATTACCTGCATTTATTCTCATTATTTTTGTATTTTCCCTGTGTATTTTCAGACCCAATTGCTGTGACGTTTTGTGGCCGTGTACATAGTTGTTCCTTTGGAAACAGACTATATTCTTACAGGACAGAGGAAGCACACCCCATAATTTTATATTTTATGAGAAACAGAAAATAATAAATAGTGTCACATATTTAGGACAAAGAGTCGCTTCCACACGCCATTTCTAATAATTGGGTGATCTCCCCTGACCAATCGGATAGCTCAGATTTACCCCGGGGAAAGTGGAACAGGACGCCATTTTGGCAGTAGAATGAAAGAGCGCAACTCAAGAGGTCGTATCTAGCCCAGCTCTACATATTTCTTAGTTTGAGAAAATCAAACTTTAACATTTATTATAAAATGTGTAATTCAGGACATTGAGTGTTATATATTTCTAACTGGCGTAAGTAGTGACAATAGTTAAACATGTATTCTGAATAGAGCTCCCAACCCTAGTCGCAGCAGAACTAGGTTCGAGGATTTTGAGTCAATTTGCAACAAAACAATGTCTTACACCTCAAATCAGGTAGAGTAGACTATTCTTGTGTTGGAAAGCATTTAACTCCAGGAATGCTTATGACAATATAGAAATCAAGGACAAATCTGAGGAGATGGGTAAATGTAGTCGAACCTAAAATAAGACTGTAACTTAAAGGAAGGAACACGGAGGAATGAGAAGGTTCGCCATATTTGACAATTGAGTAGGTCTACGAGACAAAGATGCAAAAAGGGATTTTTGCAAAGATGAAAGCGTCTGATGAGATGATAAAACTTTATTATGCTTATTATTGTAAACATGTTCTGAGTTCCAGACTTTGTTGAAATTTTAAGTTTCATGCTGAAAGATATTAAAAGTTTTGCATGAAATCGAACGCTGTTGAGAAGGTGAATTACTACAGTTTTGAGATCTAGATAAGAAATCTGTCCATTTCAATAAAATTCGCTACATCAACACCTAAGAGAAGAAAATCGAACCTGGTAACACAAATTTAAGAGAGAAATCTAAATCTCTGGTGATTAGGCCAGTTAAACATCTGCTCTCTGTAAAGTAAACTGAAAATACTGCATATACCGGCACTGCCACATGAATGTAATGTGATGGGTCCGGGAAGACGCCCCTGAGGCCCCACCCCCACTTCAGTTCAAGGCATGTTTGTCCCCCACATATTTTCGTTGTGCGCGAAGCATGCTGGGATGTGAAAATTCTAACGAGATAGAAAATATATTAATTAGGCCACAATAACGCCTAAATATTAATTGTGGTGTATAGTTGTGAGTTATATTTGAGATTCGTGTGTTATATTAAATAGCTGTAGGTTTTATTTGTGTTTCCGCTATTCCTAAGCGATAATTGCGAGTGTTATTTAAGTAGCGCGATTACGGCGCGTGCGGAGTAAGTGAGTGTTTAGGCTTAGCAGTCTATAAAAAGCGTGCGGTAGCCAGCAGCGACCTTTCCTAGTATTAGCCCAGCCGAGAGAACAAACGAGGCGAGGCGACCAGTGAAGGTAGCAGATGGACCAGAGCACGTAAGCTGTAAGTCTTAGCGCATTTTGTAGAATTTAGCATTCGTGTTCTATAAGTCTGAATCAGCACGTGAGTTAATTTAAATTAGCTTTAGTATTCTGTAGTTTTATTATTAGTATTCAGCGTGTCTGTTCTAATGTTTAAATGAAAAAGTGAATGTGTTTCCAGGACCTGATAATTTAGTCTTAAAATATAATTGAGTGGAGATAATGTGCGGGTAGATTTCACTAATGCTAAGTCCAGATTGCGGCTGTAAGAGCGATTATTTCATTCATCAGAAAGGCAAATTTAGTAGGAAACTATTTCGTACATGAAACTGGACAGAGAAGCGATTTTTTACTTTAATTTAGATGATAACATATTATATTAGATAATATCAAGATGGCGGCCACGTGGTCATGAAAAGCGGCGCAAGGAGTCTGCATTTAACACTCTTAGTTATCACTTAATGTTACGCCATGTGGCACGTTGTGTATTTAGTCCCAGTTTGGTTTAAGTCGAGAATAATTATATTGTATTCTTTATGTAAGAGTAATTTAGTGTATTTCACGTTTATTGATAATTCTACTGTATATTTAATGGGTTACTGTGAGGTGAGAATATGTATTTAGATTTCTGGAGAGCGCGAGGCCACTCCTTTGTTGAGACATGTGTTTCTCTGGTTGCCCCCGGCGGAGCATGGAAACACCAATGTGGCTGGTGTCTATCACAAGCCGACAAGAAGCATTTTTATGCTATGGCAGTGATTTGTTTCGGTAACGATGTGTTTCGTGTGATGAGATTCTCAGTCGCACCAGTCGTCACATACGACATGCTTCAGAATGCAGTAACGAATATTGAGATAGATCAGTTACGAGGTAGTAGCTTATTCTCATTACTGAGAGTATTTGTTGTACATACAGTTGAATATTATTCTATGTCCATTTTATGATTATTTAATTATGGTTATGTGAGGAATGGTTGTGAGAGCACGTGGGCTCACTTCAAGGTAAATATTTCTCTTCTCTGCTCCTGAGGGAGCATGGGGCCAACAGTGTGGTTTGCCTCCATATTAAGTATTCATATGCTAGGGCAGTAGTGTTTCGGTAGCAATCTGTGTTACATGGTGAGGTTGCTAGCCCCATGCACAACACCATACTAGTCGCATTGGACGACATGCATGAGTGTGTGTGTGTGTGATAGCTGAGTGTGTGCTCTTGCAGTAGTGGTTTCCGTAGCAACCTGTGTTACATGGTGAGATTGCCAGCCCCACGTACAACACCTTACTAGTCGCATTGGATGACACACATGAGTGTGTGTGTGTGTGATAGTTGAGTGTGTCAGGTGGCGGCGTAGGACAGTTTGACAGGTGAGAGCGTGGTGTTTCTCATTCAGTATTATATTATGATTTTAACTATTCTGTGCTTTGTTTGCTTCTTCAGATTAGCATCGGGCACTGTTGGGTGTTTGTTTGGTTTGGTGTTATGTTCGCTAGTTTATTTGTTTAATGTTTGCTTTGTCACTGAATGGGCTGTAAAAATAAATATAGCCCCTGCCTCTAGAATCAAGAGTTTTATTGTTGTTCGGGTCGGTGCGAGTGTAGCAAGAGAGTGATCACACATCACAATATAATCATCATCATCATTATCTCGCCCACCCTACCACAATTGGCGTCGTCGGCAGGATAAGGCAGACAGTGACATTGAGCAAACAGCAAACTAACAAATATTGTAAACACCCAGCAGTGCGGTCCTGCAGCAAGATGGCATCGATTAATGCGCCTGTGAAGATATTGTACGTGGAGGAGCCAGAGATAAGGTTATTTAGTGGAGAGGGGAGACCCACTTGGCAAGAGTTTGTGGAGGATGTGGAAGCCGCGTGGAAGGTGGCGCCTTTTTGCGCAGAAGACAAGTTAGACATGATATGGAACAACGTTACACCAATGGTATCTAGAGAGTTACGGATACAAGGTGGAGCCAAGGCCAGCCCTGAGAAGTTACTGGAAATTGTAAAAAAAGCCTACAGCGAGCAACCACAAGTCAGTGAGGTGAACAGGAATTTCCCTTGGGAATATGCTGTTTATGGTGGAAGTAAAAAGCCTGAGACATGGGTCCAGATAGTAAGTGCAGAAGTTAAGAAGGAGGAGGAGGCACTCAGAGCAGAATTATCCTTCCTAAAGTCCCAGATAGCACAGATGTCAGAGGCCAGTTCGCCAGCACAAGAGGAGGTGCGGAGAAAGAGAGCACCATGCCAACCGCGAAAACAGCCAAAGCACGACGAGGAGGTGCGTGTTCTGGCATGTGAGAGTCAAGCTGTTGTTAACGAAAGCAGTGAGCTGACAGTACCGACAAACACAGTTGCACCAACAAGGCGAAAAGGAGTTTGCAAGTGGTACAGCGTCCGCAGGGGATGGGGGTTCATCACGCCAGATGATGGAGGTATTGATGTATTCGTACATCAGACCAAGATCTACAGAAAGGGATTCCGGAGTCTGGCGAAGAATGAACGAGTGGAATTTGACAGCAAACCATCGGTCCAGGGCATGGAAGCAGTCATTGTATGCGGCATTGGCGGTCAAGAGTGTAAGGGCAGTAGGAGGCGACCCATGGCACAGAGAAAGCCTACCAGGTTGAGGTGCTATAATTGTGGTGAGTTCTCAGGCCACATGGCAGCCAAGTGCCCACAAGGCCCGCTCCTGAAAAGATGCTTTGGATGCAAGTCAACTGAACATTTGATAGCCGCCTGTCCCTCAAGAAGCTCTTTCCCTAGACGGACTGCCACAGCCAGGTTGCCTTTAGGGCGCAAGCCAAGAGATGGCCACGACAACTGTCACACTAAGGGCGCCGAGAAAATTACCCGTCGTCTAGGGGAGGAAACCCGTCCTAAGCAGATAGGAGGGAGTGCAAATCAAGGTTCAGCAGAGGAGACTCATCAAAAGCAGACTGTGGGGAATGTAAGCCACCGTCCACACAAAATGAGTGCAGAACACGTCAAGAGCGATCCCCCTACAGATTCGACAGCTACATGCACTGGCAAGCAGATGTCACAAGCCAGCAGCGACGCGGCACAAGTAGGCGAATCTTCTAGACCACAGCAACTGCCAGCCCGACAAAGCACAACTAGGGACATGTCGACCAAGACAGTCCCCAGCCGGGTTGTACCGATGACAGAAGCTCAGCCCAAAGCATCGCCGCAGAGAAAGAGTCATACGCAGCACCAACGATCTAAGAGGCTACGATCGAAGCGCCAGAGGTGGTGATGTTGTCGGTAAAAGGTAAAGGAACCCGTTACACGCCCATTGAGGCATATTGGGAATATGGTGTTAGGCCCATATTATCTTGACCGTCGGCACACGAGGGGTGATGTGGTCGGCATCACGCCGGCCGCCTTAACCTTCCCAGAGATGTTGTCGGGACGACAACAAAATCAGGAGGGAGATATGTGATGGGTCCGGGAAGACGCCCCTGAGGCCCCACCCCCACTTCAGTTCAAGGCATGTTTGTCCCCCACATATTTTCGTTGTGCGCGAAGCATGCTGGGATGTGAAAATTCTAACGAGATAGAAAATATATTAATTAGGCCACAATAACGCCTAAATATTAATTGTGGTGTATAGTTGTGAGTTATATTTGAGATTCGTGTGTTATATTAAATAGCTGTAGGTTTTATTTGTGTTTTCGCTATTCCTAAGCGATAATCGCGAGTGTTATTTAAGTAGCGCGATTACGGCGCGCGCGGAGTAAGTGAGTGTTTAGGCTTAGCAGTCTATAAAAAGCGTGCGGTAGCCAGCAGCGACCTTTCCTAGTATTAGCCCAGCCGAGAGAACAAACGAGGCGAGGCGACCAGTGAAGGTAGCAGATGGACCAGAGCACGTAAGCTGTAAGTCTTAGCGCATTTTGTAGAATTTAGCATTCGTGTTCTATAAGTCTGAATCAGCACGTGAGTTAATTTAAATTAGCTTTAGTATTCTGTAGTTTTATTATTAGTATTCAGCGTGTCTGTTCTAATGTTTAAATGAAAAAGTGAATGTGTTTCCAGGACCTGATAATTTAGTCTTAAAATATAATTGAGTGGAGATAATGTGCGGGTAGATTTCACTAATGCTAAGTCCAGATTGCGGCTGTAAGAGCGATTATTTCATTCATCAGAAAGGCAAATTTAGTAGGAAACTATTTCGTACATGAAACTGGACAGAGAAGCGATTTTTTACTTTAATTTAGATGATAACATATTATATTAGATAATATCAAGATGGCGGCCACGTGGTCATGAAAAGCGGCGCAAGGAGTCTGCATTTAACACTCTTAGTTATCACTTAATGTTACGCCATGTGGCACGTTGTGTATTTAGTCCCAGTTTGGTTTAAGTCGAGAATAATTATATTGTATTCTTTATGTAAGAGTAATTTAGTGTATTTCACGTTTATTGATAATTCTACTGTATATTTAATGGGTTACTGTGAGGTGAGAATATGTATTTAGATTTCTGGAGAGCGCGAGGCCACTCCTTTGTTGAGACATGTGTTTCTCTGGTTGCCCCCGGCGGAGCATGGAAACACCAATGTGGCTGGTGTCTATCACAAGCCGACAAGAAGCATTTTTATGCTATGGCAGTGATTTGTTTCGGTAACGATGTGTTTCGTGTGATGAGATTCTCAGTCGCACCAGTCGTCACATACGACATGCTTCAGAATGCAGTAACGAATATTGAGATAGATCAGTTACGAGGTAGTAGCTTATTCTCATTACTGGGAGTATTTGTTGTACATACAGTTGAATATTATTCTATGTCCATTTTATGATTATTTAATTATGGTTATGTGAGGAATGGTTGTGAGAGCACGTGGGCTCACTTCAAGGTAAATATTTCTCTTCTCCGCTCCTGAGGGAGCATGGGGCCAACAGTGTGGTTTGCCTCCATATTAAGTATTCATATGCTAGGGCAGTAGTGTTTCGGTAGCAATCTGTGTTACATGGTGAGGTTGCCAGCCCCATGCACAACACCATACTAGTCGCATTGGACGACATGCATGAGTGTGTGTGTGTGTGATAGCTGAGTGTGTGCTCTTGCAGTAGTGGTTTCCGTAGCAACCTGTGTTACATGGTGAGATTGCCAGCCCCACGCACAACACCTTACTAGTCGCATTGGATGACACACATGAGTGTGTGTGTGTGATAGTTGAGTGTGTCAGGTGGCGGCGTAGGACAGTTTGACAGGTGAGAGCGTGGTGTTTCTCATTCAGTATTATATTATGATTTTAACTATTCTGGGCTTTGTTTGCTTCTTCAGATTAGCATCGGGCACTGTTGGGTGTTTGTTTGGTTTGGTGTTATGTTCGCTAGTTTATTTGTTTAATGTTTGCTTTGTCACTGAATGGGCTGTAAAAATAAATATAGCCCCTGCCTCTAGAATCAAGAGTTTTATTGTTGTTCGGGTCGGTGCGAGTGTAGCAAGAGAGTGATCACACATCACAATATAATCATCATCATCATTATCTCGCCCACCCTACCACAGTAATATGGTGCCGTTCCAGTCCTAAGGAACACATGCCCCGGTTACATGGTGGTAATATGGTGCCCGTGACCACTTCTCTTTGATAAAGCGAATAACTAGCGATCATAGACCATGGACGATTTACTACAAAATTTTCAACAGCTGGGTGTGGAACAACAACAACAACAACCACAGAACCAACCCGTAAATACACAACCACTGCAGCCCCAGGACAGACAAAATATGGAAGGACCAACAATAATAGCGCTACGGCAAATTACTGAAACCCTACAGAAAAATGACAACTACGCGAAATTCACACAGGTTAGATCCATTGTTCAGCCGTTCGATGGCAACAAGAAAAAATTCAGAAGATGGTTGTCCGACATGGAAAAATTTGCGGCACTAGCAGAGGCAACAACAGATGAAGAGAAAAAGAAAATCGCTCTGTTGGGTTCTGATTCGTACGTGACTGATTTTTTAAGAAGGAGGTCCCAGCAGTACCCCACAGAAACCTACGAGTCCCTAAAAAAAGAGCTCACCCAGAGATATGGGGAAATCATAGACAAAATGCATGCTTGGTCAGTCCTTAGAAGCATGAAACAGGAAAGAGATGAATCGGTACAACTTTTTGGAGATCGATTCCTCAATATGGCAGAAGAGGCATTTTGCGGAGAAATCCCTACCACACCTGATGTAGAAATACAGTTAGTGGGGATATTTGCCGATGGCCTTAGAGCGGAAAATATCAGAAGGCATCTTATTAGAAAAGACACCAAGACTATTGCTGAAACAATCCAAGCAGCAATACAGGAGGAAAATCTTCACCGAAGGTTCCAACAAAGAGCAGGTAGGGAACCCCGACCAGAATATAGGGACTATGATGAGCATGAGCCTATGGAAGTTGACCATACCAGGAGGCAATGGACTCGCCCACGACAACGTGATGATAGACCCCGCAATTATAGACCCCCCACACAGAGGCAAAACGACGTCAATAATGTCAGTACAAACGGATGCTTCACATGCGGTAGGCTCGGACATGGTTACAAGTCCTGTAGAGCAAATTACAATCATGCACCATTCAGAAGAGGAGGTTACCAACCACAACAACCTGCACCACCCCCACGTGATTACACCAGAAATCAGTATACCAGAGGTGCACCTCAACCCCTCATGCGTCAGGGAAACGGCCGCGCCACTCACTAAACAGGACCGTTAGTGAGGGCAACAATCACAGAAACTGGTCCAAAACAAAAGAAACAACACAGAACAGAAACTGTCAAGTGGGCCCATCCAGTAAAATACAATATGAAGAAATGTTGCATGATGGAACTAAAATACATCCGGACCCCAGTTCCTGCATCATGTCTATACAGGGCCAACAATATAGGGCACTGGTAGATACAGGAGCATCCATCAGCCTTATTAGGTTCCAGCTGTTCAAGAGGATCCAACACTTAGTACGATTTCAACCGTCCAAAACACACCTAGCTTCAGTCACGGGACAAAGACTAAATTCAGTTGGGACAGCATGGCTAAAATTTTCCTTAGGCGAAACAAATTTTGAACACCCATTTGTCATTACTAAAGGAATGTCTAGAAATCTTATCCTAGGGAGGGATTTCTTTAACAAACACAAAGTTCGAATATACTATGACCTCCAGAAAATCAAAGTCAACAATACATACATAGATCTCCAGGACGATATCCACATAGCGTCTTTGGTAAGGATTACAGCTCCCATAACGGTGGCTCCAAACTCCCTGGTCATAGCAAAAGGCAGAGTAAAAAATTCTGAGTACATAACACCAGGGCAATCAATTCAAGTACAGCCCCTAGCAGAAGAAAGCATTATTGATGACCCATTGTTGCAAATTACAGAGGGAATCGCTGAAGTCTCGAAGTCCAGAGATTTCCCCATCATGATATTGAATATGTCAGGAAAAACTACCACTATAAAAAGAGGCACAGTTGTAGCGCAAGTGGATACGTCAACAATAAGACAAACCAAAACCAATAGAGACCATCCACAAATTGTCTCAACCACTCCCACTGGACATAATGCACGAAATCGCAGTACAAATAACCATAGTACATGGAAAGTAAACAGTTATAAGGCTTATGCAGAAAAAGGCAGCAACATCAGTCACAGCTATGTTACACCACAGCATACCCTACCCAGATGGCAGAAACGAACCAGTCCATACATAAGAAGAGAAAGGCCACAGTATGAAAATGACTATAATTACTCATTCTTGCGCCCCAGCACACCAAGAGAAAAGATGAAGTGCTGTATATCACAGAGTAACAGAGAAACAGAAATTGTCTTGCCAGGAGGATATCCAAAGCGACAAGACAGTGATACATGCCCCATGGAGTATCAATATAACTCAAAAACAGGTGGATATGATAAAGTCCCAAAACCAATTGAAATTTCCGAAGAAAAGGAAGAATTCTTATATGACTATACCACAGGAGGATACTATAGCAGCAAAGTTGGAAACAGAAAGAATGAAAAATTTTCGCCCAGGGAAAGAAGACAGCCCTATAGCACAAACAGAAGAAATACAGTAACGTACGCGGATAAGCACAGTTACGGCAGAAATAATCAGAAAAAATGGCACAACAACGACTACCCCAGAAAAATAATAAGAAATGAATATACAATAAATGCAGTGACAAATGGAAATGCACACAGTACATGGCAGAGGAGACAGTACCAAGCACAGCCCAATGAACGGCAAAGAACTACGCAAAAGAAAGCCACATACCAGGAGCAGAGATTTTCACAAGATGCAAGAAAAATGTCCCAAAATTATGGGAATGAAACGGAGGCATCAAGACAGACCAGAGATATCATAGCAGATCATAAATACAGAGAGAGAATAGCTCAGTTACTTGCAACCCTGAATGCCACAGAAGATAATAAGCAACGTTTGAAAACGTTTGTAGAAAAGCACCAGGATGTATTCGCACTCAATGACATGGAATTAGGCAGAACTAACACTGTCAAAATGGACATTCAAACAACCACAGAGGAGCCAATACATATGAAACCCTATCATACGCCCTTGAAAAACAGAGAACTCGTGGAAAGGTCTATAAATGAAATGCTACAGGCAGGAATCATCGAAAGATCCCGTTCCCAATGGTCCTCACCCATAGTGATCGTAACAAAGAAAGACGGCTCCAGTCGCTTTTGCTGCGACTACCGTGCCCTTAACAAAATCACAAAAGTCATTTCCTACCCCCTCCCCAGGATAGACGATCTACTTGCGACGTTAGGAAAGTCTACATACTTTACCACACTTGATGCAAGGTCAGGCTTTTGGTGCATCCCCATGACACCTGAGGCAAAACAGAAATCCACATTCTGTTCACATATGGGAAGTTTTTTTTGGAATGTTATGCCATTTGGTCTAAAAGGATCTCCAGCAACATATATGTCACTCATGGATGAAGTGTTAAAGGGTCTACATCCATTTGCCCTGGCATACATAGACGATATCCTGATACATACCGCAGGCACGATGGAAGACCACCTCCGCAAGGTTGAAACAGTGTTTGATAGACTCAGGCATCACCAAATAAAGTTAAAACTGTCGAAGTGTGAGTTTCTAAAGACAGAAACAAAATATTTAGGCTTTGTCATCAATAGACATGGCGTCAGACCTGATGAAGATAAAGTCAAAGCCATAAGAGAAATGCCTAGCCCCAAGACGGTGAGACAAACACGCTCGTTTATTGGTACAATAGGGTACTATAGGCGCCACATCATCAATTTCTCCAGAGCAGCAGAGCCTTTGATAGCCCTTACCCGCAAGTATGCACGCTTCAAATGGACAGAAGACTGCCAGAGATCCTTTGAGTATCTTAAAAAATGCCCTAACCACCATCCCACTGCTTGGACATCCAGATATTTCTCAGCCCATGATACTATACGCCGATGCCTCAGATAACGCAATTGGTGCTTGTTTGGTCCAACCTGTACTAGAAGATGAAACACCCATCCTACCAAACATTCCAAATGAGAAACCCATTGCATTCCTATCCCACGCATTGTCAAAGTCACAAAAACGGTGGACCACCACTGAGAAAGAAGCATATGCTATTCACTATGCAGTACAAAAGTTTGACTTTTACGTCAGAGGAACTAAACTCATTATAAGAACTGATCATCAACCTTTGGTTAACTGGCTCACCAAAACACAAGAACAGCCAAAGAAGTTACAGACATGGGCAATGAATTTACAGTCCTACGACACCACTATCGAACATATCCCAGGCGAAATGAACACCTGTGCAGACCTCTTATCCAGGATTAAATATGATGATGAAACTGAAGTGAAAACAAATAGAGTCAAAAATGATGGCACATCCTCAGAGATTGACGATAATGCTAAAGAAATTAATGAAATTACTTCATCAAGTCGAAGAAGTACCTCAGATTCTGCCACTCAAGTAGAAGAAGAAAGCCAAGAGATGTTTGACATGAGAGTAGAACAAGCGAAAGATGCAGAAATTGTCAAGCTGCTCACATACGTGAAAGAAAACCCAACAAAAAGTAAAGATTTTACAGTACACCCAACGGATGGAACTCTATACTATATTGATCAGAAACAAGAAGGGACACTAAGAAAAGTCATTCCAGCACATCTAGTCCCAGAAGTATTGCTACAGTTTCATGATAACAACGGGCACATGGGAAGAGACAAAACAATTGATGTCATAAAGAAAAGGTATTATTGGCAAACTTTCTACAAGGACATTACAGAATATGTAGCCACCTGTAGAACATGTAAATTGAGAAACATGAAGCCACATTTAATTCCCCTTCAAGAAATGCAACCTTCCCATTATCCCATGCAAACAGTGAGCATTGACTTATCAGGTCCTTACCCACTCACCCAATCAGGCAACAAATACCTCCTGCACATAGTTGACCAATACTCTGTTTGGCCAGAAAGTTACCCACTCAGTGATGCCACATCGCAGTCCATCACGCAAATTTTTTTACAAGAATTCATTCCCAGGCATGGCTGTCCAAAACGAATCATTTCAGACAACGGTAAACAGTTTATAGGTAACCCATTTAAAGCCACCTTACACCAGCTGAATATTGAGCATACTACAACCACTTATTATTGCCCAAATGCAAATGGCAGAAATGAACGCATGCACGCCACCCTACATGATATTATTAGCAAATATATCAAGGGGAACCACCAATACTGGGACCTATACATTAACCAAGCTCTTGAAGCCATCCGAGTAAACGTGAACGATACCACAGGAATGTCACCCTTTCTCATGCTATACGGAAGAGAACCAAACTTTCCGTTAGACAACCTACTTCGCCCACAAAGAAAATACATGGGAGAAGACCCCATCGAAATAATCCTTCAAGAAAAGTATAAAGCTCACCAGATTGCACAACGAAATACGCAGAAGGCATTTCACAAGAAACAGAAACAACATGATAAATCAGCCAAGCTACCAACGTACAAAATAGGAGACAGAGTATACTACAAGAAACATGTACGCAGTTCAAAATTCGATGACCGATGGTTAGATGGCTACAAAATCATGAAACAAACTACGCCTGTAAACTTCATTATTTGGAATGAAGAGAAACAACACCAAACAAAAGCTCACGTAAAACAAATAAAAATCGATAATCACCGGCCCATTCCGCCTCTGACGACAAATACAAGACCAGTCAGAAAAGCCACCCTAAATTATAATCCATCCAGCACAGATTCGTCTGACATATCAGAGTCAGAGACGACAGACTCTGAATTTTACCAAGACGACCACATACCCAGACCACCCACAGATGAAATACATCGAGCAAGACAACAACGAGACTCGTCCGAAAGCGAAGAAGATATCCCACCACTTGAATTACGTAATAGACTACAAGACAGAGACCTGCGCATTAGAAATGAAGAAATCATGCCACAGACGTCACACGATGACAACACGAAAACACCTTATATCCACACTCAAACTTACTCCCACAGTGATAAATCGTCAGCTGATACCTATCACACCCCCAGTTCAGGCAGTTCTAGTTTTAACACTAGTGAAAACCAAACACTGCTATACCACAAGAACAAGATTGCTCGTTCAAAACAATCAGATCCTGAAGAAACTATACCCAAGCAGATTGTTGAACCATATACCAGCGATCTTTATGGAGACGAAACAGAACAAGAAGACAGTGTCAACCCCAGCACAGCTTTGTCAGACCCCAACGAACATAATGACAGAAAAATGGTAGAATTATACCAACAAGAAACAGACATTGATACAGCTAGTTCCATTGAAACCAGTGATGCGGATAGTACATTATTTGTACCAGTCAGCTCCAGCGTCAAACGCGCCTATAAAACAGAATCTGATGACTCAATCCCTAGCAACAAAATTCCGCGTATACAGCACAACTATATCAGACGAAAGATTCTGAAGAAACGCAATCATGTTCCAAAACCAAGCCGAGAAGTGTTAGCCTCATCTCAACTAGTCAAAAACAACAGTGTGCAAATTACTGTGCCCATTGTAACCAGTGCTAACGTTCAGCACAACCAGGTCAGAAGAAAAATCAAGGCGAAACATATACCTGCCTCAAAACCAACAGATGTTCCAGCCATACAAACTCTAACCACAGTAAAACCATCACCGCAATCAAATGATGTTAAGCCATCACCGCATTCGTCAATGTCCTCAGTGTCCCAACAATCAGCAAATGCAGTGTCGTCGCCTATCACACCCGTCACCACTGCTACTCAGTATGATGCTCGCCTAAGCAGTCGGGACATTGCAAGGTTAGAGATGGTGAAGGAACTAGCGAAGCTGTTCTGAAAAACACGCCCAGGTGTTTTATGTGTTCGCAAATCCGAACACGGTCATCGCATATGTGAACAAACCTTTTTAACAATGTACTAACTCTCCCCATGTACTCTATTTTCAGCTGTTGATAGTTCAAATGACTTGCTTACAGACTAAGATGTCAAAGCCTCACTGAGAAAGTTATTTTTTCCAGCCTTAGAATACGGATGAACAGAAAGAAATCAAGACCAGCACACGGAGGATTTTCTTTAGATAGCATAATTATGAAATAAAAATGTTAAAACAATTGATAACACACGGTGTTACGAGTTCACAGACACCCTTATTTAGTTACATACATTTTCTTAATATTTAGAATGCTACACAACTTTACCTATAACACATGTGTCACACTATTCTGTTGTAACATCCATCTCCACTTTTGTAACTGATCATATTCCACGCTCCATTCACCAGCATGATCTCTGATACTCCAACAATTTTTGTTGATACTGCCTATCACAAATACCCCAATGACATTTGCGCATGCTGAATTTCTGCAAATGAAGAATCCCTTGAGAGCATTAGTATATGCTAACCCCAGATTGAACACATTACACCTATTTGTTGATGATGCCTTTGCCCATGTTAAAGAAATAGCATTTGCACATGCTGACCTAGCAAATGAAATACCCCATTACCGCATGATAACCACTAATGACACATGAGATGAAGAAGCAACTGGTTATGTATGATGAAAATGCCATTTTATATTAAGGTGAAACTTTATGTTGTCACAACTGAGATTTTGTTGAAATGTTTATGCACAAAATCCCCCACATTAACATTGGAGGAGGAATAATCTTAGTCTTTCGTGGTTACGAGATAAGACAAGGATATAATAGAATATTTGATGAATACCATGGAACAAATCAGAGCAGATGATTGTTGCACATATGAGGACCATATTTGAAGTCATTATTGAAGGATTATCAGTAGACAAGGACCAAATGAATCATGATAATCCCATGGAACCACAGGTACTAAGGACACAAAATGGAGATTATATAATGGAGAAAAAAAAAATAATGACTGAATAATTGCTACGCCCAGAGGTAAAGGAAATAGAGATACATCCGCATTTTTGGAGAAGATATCTTTTTTTTTTTTTGATTTTTGCTCGTTGCCTTTGTAATATGAACATTGTTGTATAACAAATGACTATTCCTTATCACGAATTACAGAATGTGGTAAGATAGTTGGAATAAATTGACAATTTACTATACTCATAATATACCCAAAATTACAGGAGAGAAAATAAATAAATGATTGATGAAAGTGGACACACTGAGATTTGCTCACCCCGAGGATATTGGATTAAAAAAAAAAATAATGTTATCCCAAGGACAGACATGTCACAGATATATCATGGAGATTGGAAATGCAGCAAACTTGGTCAAGGACACCATGAAATAGACCCCCGCCCCACACTTAAGATAACTGACGGATGAGATTTTTGAATTATAAGTACCATAAGTCACCCATCTGGCTGTAGTCAGCGGAGGTTACAAGCACCACATAACTCTGACTAACCCTCGACCAGCGAAGGCAGAGTTGGTGTCGAAATTTTGCACATATGTAAAAACACATGTTGTTATTCATGTTTTGGTAAAGTCTAGACATTTATGTTAATAGTTCTATAAATGATTAGTTGAAATATTGATGATAAATATTCGCAAATATAGTACATGGACAATTAATAAAGATATATTTCCAGTACAGAATAAGAGGAATAGGAAGGATCCACATTTTAAAATATTGGAGCACCATGAGCGAGGAATTGGACTTATAAAGAAAATGGAAATGGTACACTGTATGCAAGGATAACCATAAATAGTAGTCAGAGTGCCAGGAACTTTGTCTTACGAGAATATTGTAGATTCCTCACAATCAATTGATTATTTTCTTCCTTTCTATGTCACATTTTTTTTGAGTGATGACCCCAAAATTTTTTTCATCTCATATTGTCAAAAGTTCTTACATCTCAGTTGATAGTTCCATAAATAATTGTTTGATGTGTTTTGCATAAAGGTATTGCTAGATAAGGTACATAGGGAGTTACTAAGGATGAATTCTCAAGATAACAGGAGGACTAGAATAGACACAATGATATTGGAACACCATAAATGATACATTGGTGTTATAAAAAAAAAAAAAGGAGACAAATATAAATTGTATACAAGGATGCCTCGAGAGTGACAACATGGATACATATTGTCAAGAGTATAAGCAGTTGTCTTAAAAGAGAAAATAAAGTAATACGGAACCCAATGTAGAAAATTCATGATGATTTGGAAACTATATTTTTCTTTTCCCTTATATTTCATAATATGATAGTAACACATTCGTCTGTTGGTTGCTGAATAATGTGATGTTTGAAAATTGATGTATGGGAAGTCAAAGAAGATCTTTGAAGAATAAATATATATATAAAATAATATTTCTAGGAAAGAGTTCACAAAAAAAAAAAATACTGTATTGACAGAAAAGAAGGAATGATTAGAAATAACTGACTAATGGACAGGATCACCACCAGACGTACGGATATTAGAGACAAACATCACATATTTTGAAAAAAAGAAGAAAAAAAAAATGTAATATAGAACATTTTCTACAGTGACGGACTTAGTACGAATTTATACACTTACCATTTGGAAAATGTCAATAACAAGGAAACATTCAGATAGATAAATAAGGATAAGCCATGAGGTTGTAATGCTTTTATTGTGAAAAATGCTTACTTATAAAAATGATGCTGGTTGTATTATCGTCTGATAAATATGCATATTATGTTTAGAGATGTTTTCTACATGTAATAATGAGCAAGTGGCTCATTCACTAGAAAAAAAAAAAAGAAGAAGAAGAAGATGATGATGAGTACCCATGAAAACATTGGCTATTTTATGAAAGTGGATTGCCATAACCATAGGAATTAGAGATTTTGGACATTTCTTGGAATATTGCAGAGTACTTGGGAAATAGAATAAATAAGTACGCCAAAAAAAAAAAAAAAAAAAAAGATTTGTTAAGTCTTGCAGAATTATATATGGAGCAAATAACAATACAGAAAAGAGATAACACCCCTACCACATCCAAGAGAATGTAATCAACTATATTTTTGAATGAAATGTAATAGATTATGATAATCCAGCCAAGTTCTGCAAATAAGATAGTTTATTGTTCATTCCCCAGTGTTGCCACTCGTCACATTTTTTTTAGTGATGACCTTATGAGTGTTTTGCAGATTTTGTTGGGCAGTGTTGCCAATTTGTAAATTTGGTGAAAAATATTATGATGTGATGAATAAGTTACACTTTTTGAAGTTGATGTCCACTACTAGTTTTTTTCACATAGCAGACGACCTCATATAGACATAGGACCCCAGTATAGGAATTAGATTAAATTTTTTGGAAATATTTTTGGACTTAGAAAAAATTTTTGAACTTTAAATTTTTCTGAAAAATTTTTTGAACTTAGAAATTTTTGGGGATGGATTTTTGTTATTGATAGTACTCAAATGTCTCCCTACGGGATACATTTGCGGAGCCCCGGGATCTATATGTGGCCGTGTACATAGTTGTTCCTTTGGAAACAGACTATATTCTTACAGGACAGAGGAAGCACACCCCATAATTTTATATTTTATGAGAAACAGAAAATAATAAATAGTGTCACATATTTAGGACAAAGAGTCGCTTCCACACGCCATTTCTAATAATTGGGTGATCTCCCCTGACCAATCGGATAGCTCAGATTTACCCCGGGGAAAGTGGAACAGGACGCCATTTTGGCAGTAGAATGAAAGAGCGCAACTCAAGAGGTCGTATCTAGCCCAGCTCTACATATTTCTTAGTTTGAGAAAATCAAACTTTAACATTTATTATAAAATGTGTAATTCAGGACATTGAGTGTTATATATTTCTAACTGGCGTAAGTAGTGACAATAGTTAAACATGTATTCTGAATAGAGCTCCCAACCCTAGTCGCAGCAGAACTAGGTTCGAGGATTTTGAGTCAATTTGCAACAAAACAATGTCTTACACCTCAAATCAGGTAGAGTAGACTATTCTTGTGTTGGAAAGCATTTAACTCCAGGAATGCTTATGACAATATAGAAATCAAGGACAAATCTGAGGAGATGGGTAAATGTAGTCGAACCTAAAATAAGACTGTAACTTAAAGGAAGGAACACGGAGGAATGAGAAGGTTCGCCATATTTGACAATTGAGTAGGTCTACGAGACAAAGATGCAAAAAGGGATTTTTGCAAAGATGAAAGCGTCTGATGAGATGATAAAACTTTATTATGCTTATTATTGTAAACATGTTCTGAGTTCCAGACTTTGTTGAAATTTTAAGTTTCATGCTGAAAGATATTAAAAGTTTTGCATGAAATCGAACGCTGTTGAGAAGGTGAATTACTACAGTTTTGAGATCTAGATAAGAAATCTGTCCATTTCAATAAAATTCGCTACATCAACACCTAAGAGAAGAAAATCGAACCTGGTAACACAAATTTAAGAGAGAAATCTAAATCTCTGGTGATTAGGCCAGTTAAACATCTGCTCTCTGTAAAGTAAACTGAAAATACTGCATATACCGGCACTGCCACATGAATGTAATATGGTGCCGTTCCAGTCCTAAGGAACACATGCCCCGGTTACAGTTTCATCCAGTGTTTTCAATTTGTTCTGCATCTGATTACGTTTATGGGACAGAAGAGCCAAGTCATCAGCAAAATCCAGATCATCCAACTGCTTAGTCAGAGTCAACTGGATTCCATTTCTGTTGTTTGTTGTCGATGTTGTCATTACCCAGTCTATTGCTAGTAAAAAAAGAAATGGAGACAAGAGGCACCCCTGTCGCACTCCTGTTCTTACCCCAAACGGTTCTGTAAGCTGTCCTTCGTAAAGAACTCTGCATGCCATGTCTTCTTATGTTTTCTTTATTAAATAAATGATGTTCAGGGGAACTCCATAATGCCTCATCAATTTCCAAAGTGATTCTCTGTCGACACTGTCAAATGCCTTTTCGTAGTCCACAAATCCGATGTAAAGTGGTGAATTCCATTTCAGACTTTGTTCAACTATTGTTCTCAAAGTTATAAGTTCTTCTACTGATGGCTGACATAGAATGGCATCGTGAATAACAAGCTGTAATGTATGAAATAAGCAGCTAACATTTATCAAGTTTGCTTCTTTTGTGACCTTCATAATTTTTGCGCCATTATAAAGCAATACCCAATACACTTTGGTGCAATTAATTTTCCATTCGGTCAACATTTGTGTCAGTACTTCAGTTGAGTTAGTAGCAGGACCAATGGAAACTGAAAGTCAACCTACTTTCTGGGTCTAAAATTATCACGCCATGGAGTGACCTAAATTTACTATTCGTATTTGACGGCAGCGTACTATTCTGCTGAATACGAATAGTTCATTGAAGGCACAATTCGGCACCGACAAGAATTCGAATCGGATGTACGGTGCAGCCCTAATTGTTTTGTATTTTACACGGTTCTTGCTTTCTTTCTATTCTGTTTTTGTTTGTTTGCTCCTGACGAAGGCCTTGTGATCGCAGGTAAAATAAAGAAAATTATCTTTGTCTGACTAATACGAAAGTATCATCTGGAAATTTTCCAAGTACAGCACAAACACAAATTAGTATATCAGAGCTGGTTAATTTCTGTACGGTGCAGAAAGCTGGAGAAAACAGACAAGGAAATGTCGAAATGGTCCTTTTCGAATTTTCTGGCTGCACCAACCAAGAACTGCTAACTTGGAGCCACAAGAAGACATGATAACTGACATGGCGAGTGGACGCTGAGATTGGTTGACCATCACCAGAACGGCTCTGCTACGGACTCCAGAAAGAAAGCGAAAGAGGCTGGCCTAAGGCTACCATGCGGAGAACTGGCGAAGCAGAGATGCAAATCACGAACCAGAGCTGGTGTACCACACGAAGGATGAACCAGAGCTGGTGTACCACACGAAGGATGAACCAGAGCTGGTGTATCACACACAGGATGAACCAGAGCTGGTGTACCACACGAGGGATGGCTGTCGACAGGGCAAAGTGGAGACAAGGTTGTTGCTGCTCTACAAGACACAGCGAGACGTGTGTGGCATCGCTAGTTAACAAGTGGCTGCTGCACACAGCCTTTGCTTACCCAGGATTTGTTTGCCTCAGAAGGTAGCGATCAGCTATATGATTAATGAATGGTTACAACACACACACAGCGAGCGACGACATAACACACAGTAGATCTTCTTTACAAATTAGGAACGCTACAGTCAACTGGAATACTGTTTATTTACAAGTGGACCACTGCTATTACCCGAACCTCAAACAATTTTGGTTCGTCACACATCCTTTTTAACACTCGCTCACCATTAAGAATTACATTCAATATTATAATATCTTTTGTCTCTATTATTCAGATGTCACTAATATCTACATCCTTTCCTCTGTCGCAAATCCGTGTCTACTGATACGAGTACTTTCAATTTACGTTCAGGTTATTGAAGTTATACCGGATTCCTCCGGGGTTGTTCCTTTCCCTCGTTCTAGATGGCCACTATCTTAGACGAGTAACAGGACTACGGTATGGACGTAACTAATTCACTCTACGTACCCTCTTTCTGAGTGAAGCCTAATTCGCTCCTTCGTTCTTCAGTCTTACACAACACAATGTCTACTTGACTATCGCCTTCAACATGGTTACCCTGTTGTATCTGGTGTATGTGCGACCTGCACTGCTTCACTCACGGTTCTGACTCTTGCAGAAAAGCGTGCCTAACCGGATATGTGTTAACCTCTTTTCAGATTCTCCGTCTCATACACATTGTATTTGCACATCCCCTTTTTCTAATCTTTCTAAACTTTCCTATATTTAACTCTCACTATTCGTTCCCTTTATCTGCCACACGTGATTGTCACTGATAGTTTTGTCAGTTAGTGGCTGGGGACAAAAGAAGAAGATAGAAATACACATTATTTATTTTTCTTTAACGCTGTTATTCTTCACAAGTTTATCTCTTCAGTTTGTTTTATGGGATGAATGCTCAACAACAGATTAATGTTTTTTTTTTAAATACTCAAACAAATAAAAACATACATGCAGTCTAATCTGGTCACAAAACAAATAAATACATACGTAGAGAGAAGATGTTGGGCTACTGGCACAACTGCACGAGCACTATATGCAAAAATGTCTCAACCAAACCCCAGAGTTCCACATCAACAACTTCAGCCCCAGAGTTGCACATCAACAACTTAAGCCCCAGAGTTGCACATCAACAACTTAAGCCCCAGAGTTGCACATCAACAACTTCAGCCCCAGAGTTGCACATCAACAACTTCAGCCCCAGAGTTGCACATCAACAACTTCAGCCCCAGAGTTGCACATCAACAACTTCAGCCCCAGAGTTGCACATCAACAACTTAAGCCACAGAGTTGCACATCAACAACTTAAGCCCCAGAGTTGCACATCAACAACTTCAGCCCCAGAGTTGCACATCAACAACTTCAGCCCCAGAGTTGCACATCAACAACTTCAGCCCCAGAGTTGCACATCAACAACTTCAGCCCCAGAGTTGCACATCAACAACTTCAGCCCCAGAGTTGCACATCAACAACTTCAGCCCCAGAGTTGCACATCAACAACTTCAGCCCCAGAGTTGCACATCAACAACTTCAGCCCCAGAGTTGCACATCAACAACTTCAGCCCCAGAGTTGCACATCAACAACTTAAGCCCCAGAGTTGCACATCAACAACTTAAAGCTGCAGAGAGCAGAATTCAATGTTTAAGTTGAGAACAAGAGATGTACCCTTCAACAAGCATTTGCACAGTGACATCAGACCATGCATCACACTGCAACCACTGTAACAGACAGACCATGCATCACATTGCAATCACTGTAACAGACAGACCATGCACCACACTACAATCACTGTAACAGACAGACCATGCACCACACTGCAATCACTGTAACAGACAGACCATGCACCACACTACAATCACTGTAACAAACAGACCATGTATCACACTGCAATCACTAACAGACAGATCATGCATCACACTGCAATCACTGTAACAGACAGACCATGCATTACACTGCAATCACTGTAACAGACAGACCATGCATCACACTGCAATCACTGTAACAGACAGACCATGCACCACACTACAATCACTGTAACAGACAGACCATGCACCACTCTACAATCACTGTAACAGACAGACCATGCACCACACTACAATCACTGTAACAGACAGACCATGCACCACACTACAATCACTGTAACAGACAGACCATGCACCACACTACAATCACTGTAACAGACAGACCATACACCACACTACAATCACTGTAACAGACAGACCATGCACCACACTACAATCACTGTCACAGACAGACCATGCACCACACTGCAATCACTGTAACAGACAGACCATGCACCACACTACAATCACTGTAACAGACAGACCATGCACCACACTACAATCACTGTAACAGACAGACCATGCACCACACTACATCACTGTAAAAGACAGACCATACACCACACTACAATCACTGTAACAGACAGACCATGCACCACACTACAATCACTGTAACAGACAGACCATGCACCACACTACAATCACTGTAACAGACAGACCATGCATCACACTGCAATCACTGTAACAGACAGACCATGCATCACACTACAATCACTGTAACAGACAGACCATGCACCACACTACAATCACTGTAACAGACAGACCATGCACCACACTACAATCACTGTAACAGACAGAAGGAAAACACAGTGGAACACCACCTCCTGAAATGCTTGGCACTAGCAGACCTTATAAACTCCTTGAAAAACTTATTTTTGGGTTTTTAGTTCATTAAAACGCCTGTGTATAAAATATATTTTTAAAATTTTTGTTGTTTTAAAATTTAAGTTAAGTGTAATCGATCCACTAATGACATTATCAGTGTCCGATAATCGAGTCCACAGCACAGGAGGTGGATTTCATTATTCAGTATATTACACGGAAAGCTAATTTTTTGCTTTTGTTTAAAAAAAAAATATTTTGATAGTTGTAAATTACATTTTTACAAATGTATTTGTCAGTTTTGTATATGTTTGTGGTGGGTGGGAGGAGGGGGGAGGGGGGAGTAAGGAGGTGGGGGTTAAGGGAAATGAAGTTTCAAAAGAGACAACCTTGATAGTTATTACATTTACAAATGATTATTGCAACAAGGCGACATACGTTTCGAGTTAAAGAAAAGCTTGTAAAAACAAGAAACAATTCGCTGCTAATCGACGCAGTTCAGGTCAGTTGTGGAACACAAGTTGTGCTCAGTATTTTTCAATTGCTCTCTGTTTTCTAATTCTAATTTTTGATTTATTTTGTATTTATTAAACAACCATTTAGCCAAAGAAATGTATAATGCTCTTCTAAAAATGGTTCAAGAACAATGACAGAGGAACATTATTACCCTACTCATGTAACTCCAAAATCCAGAGAGCATAAAAAAGATAATACAATTTTCCATCTTTACACAAATTTCATTATGTTCTTTCAAAGAAGAATAAGTGAACACAGTCTTCAGCAACATCTCTTCAACGACAACAAAACCACACGAACATAAAGAACTGGAAGAAACAAACGAAAAGTATGATAATTTGACAAATGGAAATGGCCAGCGAAGATGATCTGAGTATGGAATTGAATAAAATGAATCAAAGTAATCAAAAAACACAAGTCAGTCACAGAACAACTTTGAAAAAAAAATTTTAATTTTTGAAAGCAAACTTCTAATTTAGATATCCATTTTGTAGCAAAGTTACCAAATAACAGCAGCTTCTTCTCGTTTATTATTCCAGTGGCATTTCTTTAGCTCTTGTCATTAGTTCCACATCAGTGATCTTGTCATACAACTTCAGCATTGTAACAACTCTAGGTTACAAATATTCTTATCATTAGTTCCACATTAGTGATCTTGTCATACCACTTCAGCATTGTAACAACTCTAGGTTACAAATATTCTTATCATTAGTTCCACATTAGTGATCTTGTCATACCACTTCAGCATTGTAACAACTCTAGGTTACAAATATTCTTATCATTAGTTCCACATTAGTGATCTTGTCATACCACTTCAGCATTGTAACAACTCTAGGTTACAAATATTCTTGTCATTAGTTCCACATTAGTGATCTTGTCATACCACTTCAGCATTGTAACAACTCTAGGTTACAAATATTCTTGTCATTAGTTCCACATTAGTGATCTTGTCATACCACTTCAGCATTGTAACAACTCTAGGTTACAAATATTCTTGTCATTAGTTCCACATTAGTAATCTTGTCATACCACTTCAGCATTGTAACAACTCTAGGTTACAAATATTCTTATCATTAGTTCCACATTAGTGATCTTGTCATACAACTTCAGCATTATAACAACTCTAGGTTACAAATATTCTTGTCGTTAGTTCCACATTAGTGATCGTGTCATACAACTTCAGCATTGTAACAACTCTAGGTTACAAATATTCTTGTCATTAGTTCCACATTAGTGATCTTGTCATACCACTTCAGCATTGTAACAACTCTAGGTTACAAATATTCTTATCATTAGTTCCACATTAGTGATCTTGTCATACCACTTCAGCATTGTAACAACTCTAGGTTACAAATATTCTTGTCATTAGTTCCACATTAGTGATCTTGTCATACCACTTCAGCATTGTAACAACTCTAGGTTACAAATATTCTTGTCATTAGTTCCACATTAGTGATCTTGTCATACCACTTCAGCATTGTAACAACTCTAGGTTACAAGTATTCTTATCATTAGTTCCACATTAGTGATCTTGTCATACAACTTCAGCATTGTAACACCTCTAGGTTACAAATATTCTTGTCATTAGTTCCACATTAGTGATCGTGTCATACCACTTCAGCATTGTAACAACTCTAGGTTACAAATATTCTTGTCATTAGTTTTACATTAGTGATCTTGTCATACCACTTCAGCATTGTAACAACTCTAGGTTACAAATATTCTTGTCATTAGTTCCACATTAGTGATCTTGTCATACCACTTCAGCATTGTAACAACTCTAGGTTACAAATATTCTTGTCATTAGTTCCACATTAGTGATCTTGTCATACAACTTCAGCATTGTAACAACTCTAGGTTACAAATATTCTTGTCATTAGTTCCACATTAGTGATCTTGTCATACCACTTCAGCATTGTAACAACTCTAGGTTACAAATATTCTTGTCATTAGTTCCACATTAGTGATCTTGTCATACCACTTCAGCATTGTAACAACTCTAGGTTACAAATATTCTTATCATTAGTTCCACATTAGTGATCTTGTCATACAACTTCAGCATTGTAACAACTCTAGGTTACAAATATTCTTGTCATTAGTTCCACATTAGTGATCTTGTCATACCACTTCAGCATTGTAACAACTCTAGGTTACAAATATTCTTGCCATTAGTTTTACATTAGTGATCTTGTCATACCACTTCAGCATTGTAACAACTCTAGGTTACAAATATTCTTGTCATTAGTTCCACATTAGTGATCTTGTCATACCACTTCAGCATTGTAACAACTCTAGGTTACAAATATTCTTGTCATTAGTTCCACATTAGTGATCTTGTCATACCACTTCAGCATTGTAACAACTCTAGGTTACAAATATTCTTGTCATTAGTTCCACATTAGTGATCATGTCATACAACTTCAGCATTGTAACAACTCTAGGTTACAAATATTCTTATCATTAGTTCCACATTAGTGATCTTGTCATACAACTTCAGCATTGTAACAACTCTAGGTTACAAATATTCTTATCATTGGTTAAACATTAGTGATCTTGTCATACAACTTCAGCATTGTAACAACTCTAGCTTCCAAATATTCTTGTCATTAGTTCCACATTAGTGATCTTGTCATACAACTTCAGCATTGTAACAACTCTAGGTTACAAATATTCTTATCATTAGTTCCACATTAGTGATCTTGTCATACAACTTCAGCATTGTAACAACTCTAGGTTACAAATATTCTTATCATTAATTCCACATTAGTGATCTTGTCATACAACTTCAGCATTGTAACAACTCTAGGTTACAAATATTCTTGTCATTAGTTCCACATCAGTGATCTTGTCATACAACTTCAGCATTGTAACAACTCTAGGTTACAAATATTCTTATCATTAGTTCCACATTAGTGATAATGTCATACAACTTCAGCATTGTAACAACTCTAGGTTACAAATATTCTTATCATTAGTTCCACATTAGTGATCTTGTCATACAACTTCAGCATTGTAACAACTCTAGGTTACAAATATTCTTGTCATTAGTTCCACATTAGTGATCTTGTCATACCACTTCAGCATTGTAACAACTCTAGGTTACAAATATTCTTGTCATTAGTTCCACATTAGTGATCTTGTCATACCACTTCAGCATTGTAACAACTCTAGGTTACAAATATTCTTGTCATTAGTTCCACATTAGTGATCTTGTCATACATCTTCAGCATTGTAACAACTCTAGGTTACAAATATTCTTGTCATTAGTTCCACATTAGTGATCATGTCATACAACTTCAGCATTGTAACAACTCTAGGTTACAAATATTCTTGTCATTAGTTCCACATTAGTGATCTTGTCATACAACTTCAGCATTGTAACAACTCTAGGTTACAAATATTCTTGTCATTAGTTCCACATTAGTGATCTTGTCATACAACTTCAGCATTGTAACAACTCTAGGTTACAAATATTCTTATCATTAGTTCCACATTAGTGATAATGTCATACAACTTCAGCATTGAAACAACTCTAGGTTACAAATATTCTTATCATTAGTTCCACATTAGTGATCTTGTCATACAACTTCAGCATTGTAACAACTCTAGGTTACAAATATTCTTGTCATTAGTTCCACATTAGTGATCTTGTCATACCACTTCAGCATTGTAACAACTCTAGGTTACAAATATTCTTGTCATTAGTTCCACATTAGTGATCTTGTCATACAACTTCAGCATTGTAACAACTCTAGGTTACAAATATTCTTGTCATTAGTTCCACATTAGTGATCTTGTCATACAACTTCAGCATTGTAACAACTCTAGGTTACAAATATTCTTGTCATTAGTTCCACATCAGTGATCATGTCATACAACTTCAGCATTGTAACAACTCTAGGTTACAAATATTCTTATCATTAGTTCCACATTAGTGATAATGTCATACAACTTCAGCAATGTAACAACTCTAGGTTACAAATATTCTTATCATTAGTTCCACATTAGTGATCTTGTCATACAACTTCAGCATTGTAACAACTCTAGGTTACAAATATTCTTGTCATTAGTTCCACATTAATGATCTTGTCATACCACTTCAGCATTGTAACAACTCTAGGTTACAAATATTCTTGTCATTAGTTCCACATTAGTGATCTTGTCATACCACTTCAGCATTGTAACAACTCTAAGTTACAAATATTCTTGTCATTAGTTCCACATTAGTGATCTTGTCATACATCTTCAGCATTGTAACAACTCTAGGTTACAAATATTCTTGTCATTAGTTCCACATTAGTGATCTTGTCATACAACTTCAGCATTGTAACAACTCTAGGTTACAAATATTCTTGTCATTAGTTCCACATCAGTGATCTTGTCATACAACTTCAGCATTGTAACAACTCTAGGTTACAAATATTCTTGTCATTAGTTCCACATCAGTGATCTTGTCATACAACTTCAGCATTGTAACAACTCTAGGTTACAAATATTCTTATCATTAGTTCTACATTAGTGATAATGTCATACAACTTCAGCATTGTAACACCTCTAGGTTACAAATACTCTTATCATTAGTTCCACATTAGTGATCTTGTCATACAACTTCAGCATTGTAACAACTCTAGGTTACAAATATTCTTGTCATTAGTTCCACATTAGTGATCTTGTCATACCACTTCAGCATTGTAACAACTCTAGGTTACAAATATTCTTGCCATTAGTTCCACATTAGTGATCTTGTCATACAACTTCAGCATTGTAACAACTCTAGGTTACAAATATTCTTGTCATTAGTTCCACATTAGTGATCTTGTCATACAACTTCAGCATTGTAACAACTCTAGGTTACAAATATTCTTGTCATTAGTTCCACATCAGTGATCATGTCATACAACTTCAGCATTGTAACAACTCTAGGTTACAAATATTCTTATCATTAGTTCCACATTAGTGATAATGTCATACAACTTCAGCATTGTAACAACTCTAGGTTACAAATATTCTTATCATTAGTTCCACATTAGTGATCTTGTCATACAACTTCAGCATTGTAACAACTCTAGGTTACAAATATTCTTGTCATTAGTTCCACATTAGTGATCTTGTCATACCACTTCAGCATTGTAACAACTCTAGGTTACAAATATTCTTGTCATTAGTTCCACATTAGTGATCTTGTCATACCACTTCAGCATTGTAACAACTCTAGGTTACAAATATTCTTGTCATTAGTTCCACATTAGTGATCTTGTCATACCTCTTCAGCATTGTAACAACTCTAGGTTACAAATATTCTTGTCATTAGTTCCACATTAGTGATCATGTCATACAACTTCAGCATTGTAACAACTCTAGGTTACAAATATTCTTATCATTAGTTCCACATTAGTGATCTTGTCATACAACTTCAGCATTGTAACAACTCTAGGTTACAAATATTCTTATCATTAGTTCCACATTAGTGATCTTGTCATACAACTTCAGCATTGTAACCACTCTAGGTTGCAAATATTCTTGTCATTCGTTCCACGTTAGTGATCTTGTCATACAACTTCAGCATTGTAACAACTCTAGGTTACAAAATATTCTTGTCATTAGTTCCACATTAGTGATCTTGTCATACAACTTCAGCATTGTAACAACTCTAGGTTACAAATATTCTTGTCTTTAGTTCTACATTAGTGATCTTGTCATACAACTTCAGCATTGTAACAACTCTAGGTTACAAATATTCTTGTCATTAGTTCCACATCAGTGATCTTGTCATACAACTTCAGCATTGTAACAACTCTAGGTTACAAATATTCTTATCATTAGTTCCACATTAGTGATCGTGTCATACAACTTCAGCATTGTAACAACTCTAGGTTACAAATATTCTTATCATTAGTTCCACATTAGTGATCTTGTCATACAATTTCAGCATTGTAACAACTCTAAGTTACAAATATTCTTATCATTAGTTCCACGTTAGTGATCGTGTCATACAACTTCAGCATTGTAACAACTCTAGGTTACAAATATTCTTGTCATTAGTTCCACATTATCGATCATGTCATACAACTTCAGCATTGTAACAACTCTAGGTTACAAATATTCTTGTCGTTAGTTCCACATCAGTGATCGTGTCATACAACTTCAGCACTGTAACAACTCTAGGTTACAAATATTCTTATCATTAGTTCCACACTAGTGATCTTGTCATACCACTTCAGCATTATAACAACTCTATGTTACAAATATTCTTGTCGTTAGTTCCACATTAGTGATCGTGTCATACAACTTCAGCATTGTAACAACTCTAGGTTACAAATATTCTTGTCGTTAGTTCCACATTAGTGATCTTGTCTCACAACTTCAGCATTGTAACAACTCTAGGTTACAAATATTCTTGTCATTAGTTCCACATTAGTGATCGTGTCATACAACTTCAGCATTGTAACAACTCTAGGTTACAAATAACCTTGTCATTAGTTCCACATCAGTGATCTTGTCATACAACTTCAGCATTGTAACAACTCTAAGTTACAAATATTCTTGTCATTAGTTCCACATTAGTGATCGTGTCATACAACTTCATCATTGTAACACCTCTAGGTTACAAATATTCTTGTCATTAGTTCCACATTAGTGATCATGTCATACAACTTCAGCATTGTAACATCTCTAGGTTACAAATATTCTTGTCATTAGTTCCACATTAGTGATCTTGTCATACAACTTCAGCATTGTAACAACTCTAGGTTACAAATATTCTTGTCATTAGTTCCACATTAGTGATCTTGTCATACAACTTCAGCACTGTAACAATTCTAGGTTACAAATATTCTTATCATTAGTTCTTCATTAGTCATCATGTCATACCACTTCAGCATTGTAACAACTCTAGGTTACAAATATTCTTATCATTAGTTCTTCATTAGTCATCATGTCATACCACTTCAGCATTGTAACAACTCTAGGTTACAAATATTCTTGTCATTAGTTCTTCATTAGTCATCGTGTCATACCACTTCAGCATTGTAACAACTCTAGGTTACAAATATTCTTATCATTAGTTCTGCATTAGTCGTCTTGTCATACAACTTCAGCATTGTAACAACTCTAGGTTACAAATATTCTTGTCATTAGTTCCACATTATTGTTCTTGTCATACCACTTCAACATTGTAACAACTCTAGGTTACAAATATTCTTGACGTTAGTTCCACATTAGTGATCTTGTCATACCACTTCAGCATTAAAACAACTCTAGGTTACAAATATTCTTGACGTTAGTTCCACATAAAAGATCTTGTCATACAACTTCATCATTGTAACACCTCTAGGTTACAAATATTCTTGTCATTAGTTCCACATTAGTGATCTTGTCATACAACTTCAGCATTGTAACATCTCTAGGTTACAAATATTCTTGTCATTAGTTCCACATTAGTGATCTTGTCATACAACTTCAGCATTGTAACAACTCTAGGTTACAAATATTCTTGTCATTAGTTCCACATTAGTGATCTTGTCATACAACTTCAGCACTGTAACAATTCTAGGTTACAAATATTCTTATCATTAGTTCTTCATTAGTCATCATGTCATACCACTTCAGCATTGTAACAACTCTAGGTTACAAATATTCTTATCATTAGTTCTTCATTAGTCATCATGTCAAACCACTTCAGCATTGTAACAACTGTAGGTTACAAATATTCTTGTCATTAGTTCTTCATTAGTAATCTTGTCATACCACTTCAGCATTGTAACAACTCTAGGTTACAAATATTCTTATCATTAGTTCTGCATTAGTCGTCTTGTCATACAACTTCAGCATTGTAACAACTCTAGGTTACAAATATTCTTGTCATTAGTTCCACATTATTGTTCTTGTCATACCACTTCAACATTGTAACAACTCCAGGTTACAAATATTCTTGACGTTAGTTCCACATTAGTGATCTTGTCATACCACTTCAGCATTAAAACAACTCTAGGTTACAAATATTCTTGACGTTAGTTCCACATAAAAAATCTTGTCATACCACTTCAGCATTAAAATAACTCTAGGTTACAAATATTCTTGACGTTAGTTCCACATAAAAAATCTTGTCATACAACTTCAGCATCGTAACAACTCTAGGTCACAACTATTCTTGTCATATTCTCTACAGTGCCACAGAACAACACTACCTTTCTTAAAGTTGGACCTAGCATTCTTCATAAATTGTGAAACAATAAACACATCAAGTTAATCTGTCATGAAGTACCTATTAAAGAACAAGAAAATTCTCAGTCATGTGATTGCACACAGACACGTTTAATACAGTATAAAGATTATGAGCCAGGCATAATGCAGCATGCTATATAAGAAAATAAATCGGGTGATATTGAACAATGGTTTAAAGGATCAATATATTTTTGAATTAGTTATTAGCAGGCTTTTAAAATATGTCCCTATTTTTATTTACATATACTGCAATGCTTCACCAAAGGAAATAGTCTCTCAGTGAATAACACTAACAAATGTATTTTAATCCTTCCGTTTTTCGTAATATGGATCGTTAAAACTTGTTTCAGACCTGGCACAGAGGATGATCAGATCTTCACCAGAGAATAGCTTCATCGCGAAAATCTATCTGAAGAATGAGTGTAAATCATTTCAATAATTAAAAGAATTAAGGCTGGGGTGTGGGGGTTCGGTTTGGCACCTCGTATTCTAAATAGAAACTATTTTTTTAAACGTCACACAAGCAGTTCTTGGGAGTCTTCGAGGAAACAAGAAAGAGCATGACTATTGTCCCAGCAGGCATGTCATTAGCGGCAAACTAATATGTCATAAGTGAGAAACTAATATGTCATAAGTGATAATCTAATATGTCATAAGCGACAAACTAATATGTCATAAGTGAAAAACTAATATGTCATAAGCGACAAACTAATATGTCATAAGTGACAAACTAATATGTTGTTGCCCTGGAGCTGATAACCTTATCAGTTACAAAACAAAAAAAGCTACAGAAAAAAAAAACCCGAGTATATAAATGCTTTTATGTCTGCTTCTAGGCTTCCTGAAGGTGGACCAACTGTATTAGTTACCTTATACTTCTAGGCTTCCTGAAGGTGGACCAACTGTATTAGTTACCTCATACTTCTAGGCTTCCTAAAGGACGACCAACTGTATTAGTTACCTCATACTTCTAGGCTTCCTGAAGGTGGGCCAACTGTATTAGTTACCTCATACTTCTAGGCTTCCTGAAGGTGGACCAACTGTATTAGTTACCCCATACTTCTAGGCTTCCTGAAGGTGGACGAACTGTATTAGTTACCTCATACTTCTAGGCTTCCTGAAGGTGGACCAACTATATTAGTTACCTCCTACTTCTAGGCTTCCTGAAGGTGGACCAATTGTATTAGTTACCCCATGCTTCTAGGCTTCCTGAAGGTGGACCAACTTTATTAGTTACCCCATACTTCTAGGCTTCCTGAAGGACGACCAACTGTAATAGTTACCCCATACTTATAGGTTTCCTAAAGGTGGACCAACTGTATTAGGTACCCCATACTTCTAGGCTTCCTGAAGGTGGACCAACTGTATTAGTTACCTCATACTTCTAGGCTTCCCGAAGGACGACCAACTGTATTAGTTACCTCATACTTCTAGGCTTCCTGAAGGTGGACCAACTGTATTAGTTACCCCATACTTCTCGGCTTCCTGAAGGACGACCAACTGTATTAGTTACCCCATACTTCTAGGCTTCCTGAAGGACGACCAACTGTATTAGTTACCCCATACTTCTAGGCTTCCTAAAGGACGACCAACTGTATTAGTTACCTTATACTTCTAGGATCCTGAAGGTGGAACAACTGTATTAGTTACCCCATACTTCTAGGCTTCCTGAAGGACGACCAACTGTATTAGTTACCCCATACTTCTAGGCTTCCTGAAGGTGGACCAACTGCATTAGTTACCCCATGCTTCAAGGCTTCCTGAAGGTGGACCAACTGTATTAGTTACCCCATACTTCTAGGCTTCCTGAAGGTGGACCAACTGTATTAGTTACCCCATACTTCTAGGCTTCCTGAAGGTGGACCAACTGTATTAGTTACCCCATACTTCTAGGCTTCCTGAAGGTGGACCAACTGCATTAGTTACCCCATGCTTCTAGGCTTCCTGAAGGTGGACCAACTGTATTAGTTACCCCATATTTCTAGGCTTCCTGAAGGTGGACCAACTGTATTAGTTACCCCATACTTCTAGGCTTCCTGAAGGTGGACCAACTGTATTAGTTACCCCATACTTCTAGGCTTCCTGAAGGACGACCAACTGTATTAGTTACCCCATACTTCTAGGCTTCCTGAAGGTGGACCAAATGTATTAGTTACCTCATACTTCTAGGCTTCCTGAAGGACGACCAACTGTATTAGTTACCCCATGCTTCTAGGCTTCCTGAAGGTCGACCAACTGTATTAGTTACCCCATACTTCTAGGCTTCCTGAAGGTGGACCAACTGTATTAGTTACCCCATACTTCTAGGCTTCCTGAAGGTAGACCAACTGTATTAGTTACCCCATACTTCTAGGCTTCCTGAAGGTAGACCAACTGTATTAGTTACCCCATACTTCTAGGCTTCCTGAAGGACGACCAACTGTATTAGTTACCCCATGCTTCTAGGCTTCCTGAAGGACGACCAACTGTATTAGTTACCCCATGCTCCAACAGACGCACACACGGGAGATAATGATGACGATAAAAGCACACTGACATGCACGTGCGCATGATGCATGTATAAGTTTTTTTTTGCTTGTTTTTAATTTTAAAAACAAAACTACTCAGTAATTACGGGGAACATCTTTTCTGGCAAGCGCGGGGTAAGAGAGGAAGAAGAAGAAAACCAAAGAAGACATGGAGAAGAGAACTGGAGAAGGCATGGAAAGATCTTGAGCTGATGTCACGTGACAGGAAGACTTGGCATACATTGGTTGAAGACCTATGTTCCTTTAGGAGTTGAAAGGTGAAAGGTGAAGAATTATGCGAAAGTATGTCAATAGGACAATTTGATGTCAACAACAAAATAAAAATTAAAAAAATAATTAAACACAGGCTTTTAATGCACTAAAAGCCACCAATAATTTTTCAAGTAGTTTATAGCTTGCAGTAAAAAAATGTAACATCACATTGACAAAAAGCGTGGGGCGCTGATTCTGTATGAAATTAACTTCTGCATTATACTTCATTAGACACTTATGGATAAAATATGTGATAAGTGCTTAAGTGCCCCACGCTTTTTGTCAATTTGATGTTACATTTTTTACTGCAAGCTTTAAACTCCTTAAAAAATTATTTCTGTGTTTTTAGTGCATTAAAAGCGTGTGTTTAAAATGCATTTATATTTTGTTTTATTGTCTTCTTTTTAGTGTGAACAAATTCTGATATACTAAAAGTTATAAAGTATTTTTACTTTTTGATTCCATTAAGAGTCAACTTGATGACGTTGTACACAATTATGTACACATATCTTGGTGACGTTGCATACAAGTCGTACACAAAATTGTGAAGATCACATAACATGGTGACGCTGCATACAAAATAGTGAACTTCTCAAGGAACGAACAGAAAAATTATAACGAAAGTTGAGCTCCTTTTATATATTTTTTAAATTATTATTTTTTAATGTTATTCTTTTTATTATTTTTACGACTCATTATTGCATTGTTATCGGATATACACAACTATGCCAAGTTTCATTGCTATTGCTCATCTGGAAGTGATTGAAAAATCGATTGCAAGATTTGAAGGTGACATATAAGACAAGTTAAAGAAAGGTCAAGGTTGTGCCATAGCAGATACTGCAGTAGAGGAGTGATGTGTTAGAGACTTCACCGTACTAGGTCCAGCATCAAGAGATGGGGGATGACAAGTTCCCTTCCTCGCTGCCTGTTCCTTCCCTAATGCAAAGTCAGTTACCCATTTACAGCTGAGTATAACATAATTAGGTGGAGACACAAAAACACACCCACGTGCAGAAGGCAGTTTACATGTGGACTTGACTGAGACAAGAAGACATGAAGAATGTATGGATAGTACAAGATTGGAAAACTTGGCATGGATTTGTATATATATATATATCCATCTGAATCCAGTGGCAAGACAAGTCAAGACGACTGGAGATGAAGTCATGTGCAGTGGATGACCAGTGCTTTCTACGTGCCTCGGGCCGTGCTCCTTACGCTCCACAGCGCGTTGCTGGTAATCGCCGTCATGCCCGTTGAACCAACAGGTGGTTTCTTCCGAGCAGTCTATAATGGGATTCATGGCTGAGTAATAAAGCAGATGAGCTCCAAGGCTTTGCTGACAGCCATGACTTGAAGAATTTTTACCATGCACTCAAAGCGGTCTATGGTCCAACATCATCAGGATCATTTCCCCTCCTTAATGCAGATGGAAAAACACTAATTACAGACAAGGAAAAAATTCTCCAACGCTGGGTCGAACACTTTAATAATATTCTGAACCAGCCATCATCTATTAACGACAAAGCCATCAACCGACTGCCCCAAATTCCTATTAATGAAGCATTAGATGATGTATCAACTCTGGAGGAAACTAAAAAAGCGATTCGTCAACTTTCTAGTGGAAAGGCCCCCGGCTCCGATTCAATTCCTGTTGAGGTTTATAAAGATGGCGGTACAGTTCTGATAGAGAAACTTCACATGATCTTCCAGCAAATGTAGCAGAGTGAAAACATCCCACACGATCTCAAAGATGCGTCAATTATACATCTATATAAACGTAAAGGTAATCGCCAAGACTGTAACAATCATCGAGGCATCTCTCTTTTATCAATCGCTAGGAAGATATTCGCCAGAATCCTTCTGAGTCGCTTACGGCTCATCTTGACAAAGGTCTTTTACCTGAAAGTCAGTGTGGATTCCGGAAAGAACGTGGAACCACAGATATGGTGTTCGCTGCAAGACAGCTACAAGAAAAATGTCAAGAACAGCACTGTGACCTGTACACAGCTTTCATCGACTTGACAAAGGCGTTCGACACGGTCAGTAGAGAGGGTCTATGGAAGATCATGGCAAAATACGGCTGCCCAAAGAAATTTATCACAATAGTGCAGCAACTGCATGATGGAATGCAGGCTAGAGTTCAGGAAAACGGTGAGCTGTCGGAGCCTTTCCCCGTCTCAAACGGAGTTAAACAAGGGTGTGTACTTGCACCGACTCTGTTCAGTATCATGTTTTCTGCTATGCTAACTGATTCTTTCAGAGACGGGGACACAGGAATCGACAGCAGATATCATATTGATGGAAAATTGTTTAACCTTAGGAGGCTTCAAGCAAAAACCAAGGTCAAATCACACACCATCAGAGATCTTCTGTTTGCTGACGATTGTGCCCTTAGTGCTGGCTCAGAGGCTGATCTGCAGCACAGCATGGATAGATTCTCCGAAGCCTGTGCCAACTTTGGGCTTACCATCAACACGGAGAAAACAGAAATCATGTACCAACCAGCTTATACTGAGCCAATCATCAAGGTAAATGGTGAGAAACTGAATGTTGTGAACAGATTCACATACCTTGGTAGCACACTATCCCAGAACATTGTCATTGATGATGAGGTGAACACCAGGATCTCCAAAGCCAGCAGCACATTTGGCAGACTATACACTGTGATGAAAAAACATTGATACAACGCTAAAAATTACAAATTATAAGTGTAAAAATTTAAAATAAAATGTAACGATAAAATTTAGTTAGGTAAGGATGCTTCATCTTCTCCCACGCCATCGGCACGTTGATTTTTCAGAACGTACTATCTTTTCCTAGTGTCAGTGAAAAAAAAAAAAAAAACTATTTATAACATGGTAACATGAAAGCGTATTCATTCAGACGGGGAGGGAAAGGAAAAATGATACCGTCTGCACACGTACTTGAATCTAAAGCATAGCAGACGCAAATTTTGTAGTTTTTTTTAAAAATACGCCGATAGTTAACAAATGTTAGGAAGTTGGGCCACGAAAACGACCTTAGCTCTTGTCAAAAGGCGTATCTCTGACGTTTTACGGGAGATAGTCGAGTTTTAATTTGAATATAGCGGCAAAGGCAGTGAACAAGTAGTAAAAACAAATTTCAAGCCTAACATAGAAAAAAATTTGGTAATTTCTTAATAATAGGTTTAGAATAATAAAAGTTAGCTAGTTTGATAGCCTAACTTTTCCTGAGAAAGAATATACTTTTAATTATAAAGACGGACAGATAACACGGAAGATATTGACGAAAGACTGTATTGTTCAATACAGACGAGCAGACAGTTATTTGTGCATGCATTTCACTAATATTACATTTGACGCGTCCTTGAGACGAAGGCATGAAAAAATTACTTGTAAAGAAGGGGGAGACAAGGCTGATAGACACTAGGGGATAGAATCTAAAAATAACTTGGCGTAGAAATCTTAGAAGTGAGTGAGACAAAATTTGTGTAGTTTTTTGTAGTTGGGCCCAAAACCAAGTCCATTTTTGGGAAAACCCAAGTTCGGACCGACCGACAGACAGAAATACACTACACACTAGACCAAAACTAGTCCAAAATTGGACATTTATTTTGAAATTTTGAATTTTTGTTGTTTAGTAGATCTCATTGGCTACTACAGTTAAGATTATTGGAAAATTTGACGGCTCGTTGCCATTTCGAAGAAGACTGTCCACATATAAGCAGAACGTTGATGCTAGAAGTTTGTCGTCCATTGGGAATATATGTGTTAAAAATAATTGGGACGCCCTAGTCTAGCCAGCAGCTCTTCTGAGTTTGTGCTATTTCAACGGTTCTGTGTATTCATTGAATGTTCTGGGGTTCTTGTCTGGTACTGAGCTAGTGCCAGGTCTCCCAAGTGGTCAAACCTATTTGTAGAACTGCCTGCCTTTATGTAACTCTGAGCCAAGGTGGAGAGAGCTCGAGTTTCATCTATCGTCCCAGGCCAGATAAGTGATTTTGGCCTGGCTTGCGTGGATTCATCACTCTAGTGTATAATTAAATAACCACATTGTGAACAAGTAAACTATTCCACCTATAAACTTGATAAGTGGGGACATGAAGACGATGTAAATACCCCGACCAGACATCTAGCACTATAGAAGAAAGATTCTAGATTTAAAATCAGTATTAGTGAATTTTAAAGTATATGTAAAACCATTGCTTCTTTTGTTATTTGATTACTTGTAAATATAATACCATTGATTGTTTGAGTTGAAAGTCCTGACCAGAAAATTTTCTAGGTTCAGGACAAAATAAATTTTGAAAAAATTGTAAATTTATAAATGTTAACAGAGTGTTAGTCCAATTGATTTAGGTATTAATATTTGTGTTTGTGATGTTATATAAGTGAAATAAGTTGCACTCACACCAAATTTCATTACCCTAGACACTAAACTTAGCTATTAGACATACTAGTCAAGAATAGGTCTGAATGAGATCGTAAGGTGGTAGCAAGTAAGGTCCTCTGAAAACTCATCAAAATTGTTATCCTCAGAGACCTTCACAGCTGACCTCATTCAGTACACTAAGTCCCCATATAACCATATTTATAATATCAAATCCACCACATACACCAACGTTTGGCATCGAAGTGGCATTAGTCTACAGACAAAGCTGAAGGTGTACAGAGCTGCGGTGCTTCCAGTGCTGCTTTATGCATGTGAAACATGGACTGTATACAAGCGCCACGCAAAGAAGCTAAACCACTTCCATACAGTCTGTCTCAGGAAGATAATGAACATCAAATTTCAAGACAAGATCCCGGATACCGCCGTTCTTGACAGAGCTGGTATCCCTAGCATCCATACTATTCTGATGCAGTCGCAAATTAGCTGGGCAGGTCATGTAGTCCGCATGCCAGACCATCGACTGCCAAAGATACTCTTTTATGGTGAGATGCAGAAGGGTAGACGCTCCCATGGTGGCCACCAAAAGCGCTTCAAAGATACGCTTAAGGCTTCATTAAAAACCTTTGACATAAACCCTGACACATGGGAAGCAGCTGCGCAAGACCGAACTGCCTGGCGCACATCTCTTCGTAAAGGTGCAGCGGCATGCGAATCATCCAGAAGAGCAGCAGCGGAACAGCGGAGACAAGCTAGAAAAGACCGTGTAATAAAACCTTCACATGAAGCAAACATTCCCTGCCCACACTGTCCGAGATCCTTCCAGGCCCGCATCGGGCTCATCAGTCACCTTCGTACCCATAGACTAACCTAACATATTCTTAAATAATTGGATGAACAGAGTGGTCTTCATCACTCGTGATGGACGAACAACAAAAAACAAAACATTCATAAATATTCAACACGTAATTAGATTGTAAATACAACATTTCTGTATTACAGTATGCGAAGAATATAAGCCGTGCCTGATAACAAAACCATTTTAAGTCAAATGTTGTGAACATACATTACATGTAAGCGCTGAAACACAATGAGTTGCCATATACAATGTATCCTTTTAAATAACAGTCAAAGGGATATAGAACGGAAACACAATTTGAATTATATCCCTTTAATAAATATAATTTATTATCCCACTTTGAATGACAGAATTATGCCCCTTTTTCAAAATAGTTTAATTAAATAAATTTACTAAACTACATTGAAATAAACCAAATCTATAATAAATTTTACTGTAAAAACGTAAAACTTACAACGGTTAGTAAATTTTAAAGATAAAAAATAATTCTAAAGTTTTATTTTATACATTTATCTAAATTAATTTAATTATTATAAGATTTAAAAGCTCTTCTGGTGTCTTACACCAGTGCAGGACGTTTTGCAATGTTCTTTGAATGTTACCAATCGTGTTTAGTCTTTACAATGTTCCACACCGTAGTGGAACACGAAACGTTTTTTTGACGGCGTAACTGCCTTACATAAATAAGAATGTATCTGTCTTGAAATGTTGTTCGTCCATCACGGGTGATGAAGACCACTCTGTTCATCCAATTATTAGGAATATGTTAGGTTAGTCTATGGGTACGAAGGTGACTGATGAGCCCGATGCGGGCCTTGAAAGATCTCGGACAGTGTTGGCAGGGAATGTTTGCTTCATGTGAAGGTTTCATTACACGGTCCTTTCTAGCTTGTCTCCGCGGTTCCGCTGCTGCTCTTCTGGATGATTCGCATGAAGCTGCACCTTTACGAAGAGATGAGCGCCAAGCAGTTCGGTCTTGCGCAGCAGCTTCCCATGTGTCTGGGTTTATGTCAAAGGTTTTCAATGACGTCTTTAACGTGTCTTTGAAGCGCTTCTTTTGGCCACGATGGGAGCGTTTACCCTTCCGCATCTCACCATAAAAGAGTATCTTTGGCAGTCGATGGTCTGGCATGCAGACTACATGACCTGCCCAGCGAATCTGTGACTGCATCAGAATAGTATCAATACTAGGGATACCAGCTCTGTCAAGAACGGCGGTATCTGGGATCTTGTCTTGCCATTTGGTGTTCATTATCTTCCTGAGACAGACTGTATGGAAGTGGTGTCTTGAAATAAAATAATACCGTAGTGCAAGTTGTTTTAAGAAGGTTTAACTATTGTTTTGTTTTAATTGTACTATTGCGTTGAGGTGTGCTTCTAAAGTGCATTCTGAAGACAGTCATACCAGTTTTAAGTGGAGCATAGGGAGCCGCGCTGGTGTAATGGCTACGACGTTGTACTGGCGACCAGGTGTTCATGGTTCAAACCCGGCCGTCAGCGTTTGAAGAAATGTTTACGACCGGAAATTTGACTGAATAACCTGAACGGCTCCTGCACATAAATCCCGTGTGGATGGGAAGGAGCGAAGCTCCTGACCGGGTTGGAAGGAAAGTCCACTGACCCCCAGCCTCGCAATGACATGTCATTGGGCCGAAAGAGCTGGAAAGCTCGAGTGCCGCTGGTTATAGAAAAAAAAAGTGGAGCATAGGGAGCCGGGCTGGTATAATGGTTACCACACTGCGCTAGCCATCAGGTGTTCAAGAAAATAAAAATGGTGAGGATGACAAGGAAAGACCTTGAACTGATGTCACGTGACAGGAGGACATAGCATGTGTTCGTGGAAGGACTATGCTCCTTGGTGAGCTAAAGGGTATTGATTGATTGTTTGAATTATATGTTATTTGTTACATTGACGGAGTGTGACCATAGGATGATTGATTGTTTGAGTTATTTGTTACAGTGACAGAGTGTGACCATACGGTGATTGATTGTTTAAATTATATGTTATTTGTTACAGTGTCAGAGTGTGACCATAGGATGAGCAGAATAAACGATACCGATACACACACAATATATATATATGGCTAGGGGTACGACCAGGTCTGTCAGATGTCATGTAGCACTGTACAGCAAAAAGTCAAAACTTCTCCTTCCTTTCAATTCAGTTGTTGAAGAGTACAAAGTTGGAAAGGCAAGGCTTGCACTGATGCTACGCGAGTCAGCTGATGACGTGGTTAAGTCCATTCAGCCCACACTGAAAACGGGAAGGAAGTGGAGAGTGGAAGAAGCTGTTGGACCGCAAATATTGATAAGATTTCGATACATTTCCTTCAGGGAAGTACCTAGGTTTTATTTTTATATTTATTTTTAGTTCTTATGTATCCTATTTAGCCTTCACTTTCTTTCCTTTTCTGACGAAGGCCTTGTGGCCGTAACGTAGACTACTTTCTTTGTCTTTTGTGTAGGATATATATATATATATATATATATATATATATATATATATATATATATATATATATATATATATATATATATATATATATATATATATATATATATGTATATATGTATATATATATATATATATATATATATATATATATATATATATATATATATATATATACATATATATATATATATATATATATATATATATATATATATATATATATATATATATATATATATATATATATATATATATATGTATATGTATATGTATATGTATATGTATATATATATATATATATATATATATATATATATATATATATATATATATATATATATATATATATATATATATACAGTAGAACTCCATTTATCCGAACCCCATGGGACCGAGCATCGTTCGGATAATCAAATGTTCGGATAATTGGATTACATAATGTATCGAGTATAATAATAATAAATTCTTTAAGCGCCAAACACGGCGCATAAGGCAGAAACCAGTGCTCTCCAAGTTGTTCGTTGTGACGCCACTCCTCTTAGCTCTTGCACATTATTTAGGCCCAACGTTCTTCCTTCTCTTATTATTGTTCTTCTGAGTGTTTCTTTTGGTCTTCCTTTTTTCCGCTTACCCTCAGGAACCTCCTTAGCCCCCAAGATATTAGAGTGAGTCATGTTTACTGTCGAGCCTGGTTCTGTTTCGGTAACAATAGCTTGTTTTACGATAGTGAATTGTTAACTCACTGATCAACCCTCCGATCCAACCGACCGATTCGAGGGTTTCGAGGTCAGTTATAGGAAAATATCTACACCACTAGATACTCTGGTGTATCTTTTATTCTATAATTTAACATAACATGGTGATATCCATCGAAATATACACATTCCTGATGTTTTTCTTTCGGCGTCTAAGGTGAGAAACGAATTTCACCTCCATCTTGGAAGGGTAGATAACTATCGAGTACATGTACACATATTTCTAAAAATAATTAACCATCACAAGGAAAATACACTATAAAACATATTTACTTGTACTGTAATAATAATACCCACACTGTATTAGATCACTGTATCACCAAAATCTTTTATTACACTGCAGTGCATGTACTTCTTGTATTAATTATTTTTGTTAAGAAAGAGAAATGTTTTCAAAATAACATTACAAACGATTCAAAACCAGGCGCAACTTACGTATATATGTACTTGCACAGATGTAGCCCACTATTTAAAATAATGAGGAATCCTCTTTTGCACCAAACTGGATAGTCTCCTTTTGGCTGCTAAGTCCCGAATTCTCTTCAACAGCAGAAGCTGTGTAGGACAGCTGTCATCTTCTTGCTCGTACCAAGCCATCGCAGTTTCTAGTGCTATAAAGGCCTCTTCAGGACTTGGTCGACGTTTTGGTTTTTCTTCATAATCTACAAGTACATCATGTACTTCTGAGTTGTCTTCATCATCGGTCACTACATGTATTTGGTTTTCTTCTTGCACAAAAGACAAAATTTCTTCGTCATTCAAAAACTGAAAACCAGAATCATTATCATCTTCTAGCTACATGTGTGCATCATCTTTGTCACAGTCCGAAAATCCGGGCATTGCTTGAAACAGTTCCACAACTTCATTTATACAATCATCATTTGTGTCCACTGCAGTAGTTTCATTTCCTCCTTTTTTCCCAAGCAATCTACTCCAAGCCTTGTTGAGATTATCTTGTGACAGGGTGGTCCAAGCATCAGCTAACATATAGCAGCAGTCTTTGAGATTAAGCTTTTTGGAAAACGCCACCACACTTTCTTCATCTTCAGCCAACAATAAACGACGCATGACTTCCTTCTTGTACATCTTTTTAAGCTTTGCTATAACACCCTGATCCATTGGTTGAATCAGTGCTGTTACATTGGGAGGCAGAAAAATTACTTTAAAATTTGCATCAACTGCATTCAATGTATCCGTCTCTGGATGAGATGGTGCATTGTCCAGTAGAAGAATTACTTTTCCAGTTTTCTTTTCTTGTTCTCCCAACCTCTTCACATTTGGGATGAACTGATTTGTATACCAATCAAGAAATATTTCACTATTCATCCAAGCACTCTTCTGTGCTTTGTAACGCAATGGGAGACATGTCACATTCTTTAAACAACGTGGTTTTTTGGCTTTGCCGATCATTAGCACCGGTAAACGATGACTTCCACTGGCATTCGCGGCTACCAAAATTGTTACTCTCTCTTTGCACTTTTTAAACCCAGGGGCAGCTGCTTCGCGCTGAGATGCAAGTGATTTTTGAGGCAATGATTTCCAGTATAAGCCAGTCTCATCGGCATTATACACATCCTCGAGTGAATAACCTTCTTCTTCCAAAAAAGCCAAGAATGTTTCTATAAAATTTTTAGCGGCAGTTGCATCGCTAGATAAAGATTCCCCTTGAATCTCCAATTCTCGTATGCCATGACGAGATTTAAAGTTTCTTAACCATTCCTGGCTAGCCTTAAAGTCAGGAGGACCGTCAAGTTGATTGTTGAACTGAAGTGCCTTTTCACACAACAGAGAACCAGAGATAGGTTCCCCTTTGCTTCTTCTTTGCACAAACCATATATACAAAGCCTCTTCCAATTTCACATCTTTCGCATTTCTCATGGTTTTACGTTTCTTCGACCCATTTTCACTATCAAATTTCGATGCAAAACTCATAATTTTATCCTTGTTACTTTTAATGTCAGAGACGGTAGCTTTCCCAACATTGAAAATCCTCGCAAGTGAAGACACAGTTTCACCTTGTCCTAGTCTCTTGATAAATTCTGTTTTCGTTTCAATTGACAAAACATTGCGGTTCCTTTTATATGCTTTAGGCCTACTGGAAGATGCCATATCGCACAGAGAAATACTTGTACGCCAAAATTATTCTGCTGTAGTAGCAGACACAATTATTTTAAGTTGAATTGTCTGTTTAGCCAGTGTTCTACCTAGAACGCACACGTACACTGTATTAACTGACTTTATGATCTAACTGACTTCCTGTACGTAAGCGACCGACCATTAGCCATCCCATTCTCTACAAATTGTTCGCACACATTTGAAGTTTGCCGCATCAAAAGATTCAGAATTTTAGTCTAACGTGACTGTGGCATCTGATTTTTTTTTTCTGGAAAAAGTGTTAGGATAATTGGATGTTCGGATAATTGGGGTTCGGATAAATGGAGTTCTACTGTATATATATATATATATATATATATATATATATATATATATATATATATATATATATATATATATATATATACATTGCCCACCTGTGTGATTTTGAGACGAAATCCAGCTGTATAAAATGTGTAGAATATCTGGCAGTAGAGCAAAATTACGACAATAAGTTGTAATAAGGTATTTGAATGAGTATTTCATTATGGAAGTATACATTGTTCACGACCATAAGATAGGAGTACAGGAATTGTTACCATGATGTAATCAAGTTGTCACTTACTATTGTGTACTTAACCAAATCATTGTATGGAAGCCAATCATGGGCTAAGGAATCTATAATAGGATGTTTACAGGAAATGAATAATCACATGGAACTGGCTGTAGAAGACATGAAGTTATATGTCCTGTGCAAACTGTTAGCACAAGATCTGATTAATGTCTATATGTGATGTTATGTGTGTGTGTGTGTGTGTGTGTGTGAAGTGGTGCTGGAACCTACAGGGAATGCGGTTATCTTTCATTCTTGGTTCTGTCTTGATATTACAAAGTACAACACATCCACTGAGAGGAAGCCTGTTGGTACCTACAGCTCTCAATTTATTTAGAGCCATAGCAAGATTCGCAGCCTACAGTTGCAGTGGGTGTGATCCTGGCCTGTTGGATGCAGATCATCATATATATATTAAGATAAGTAGAATCTAGTTCCACTGAACAGCGAATCCAGACACTAATAAAGTTATAAACACCACACCTAATAAAAGACATTGCAGGATGATTTATGTAGGACATTTGTTTAAGAAAGTGAATTCTACAGTCCAGGCACAGTGATCTTAGTATTAGGAAAGAAAGTAATTGACATTATCACCTTACCTTTACCATTTTATGCATTATGGAAAAGTATATTCCATATTATTTATTTAATGTTGTAAATATCATTTGATTTCTTTTGAGAATTCCTGACCGACAAAAATAAATCGGTAGAAGACAAATAAATTGTAAATAATAATTTCAGTCAGTCTTGCTTAATAATTCTTATTAAGGTAATGTACTGTATTGAGATTTATTACTTACTTAGTCGTTCCTCTTCTACCGTGAGGTGTAGAGGTTTGGAAGAGAGAGCGCCAGACCATTCTATCAGCTGTCTTCTTCCTGGCCTGGTTCCATTCTAGTCCTCGGCCCTTCAAAGATTGTCTAATGTTGTCCTCCCAGCGGACTCTGGGTCGTCCTGGAGGTCTGGATCCCTGGCTCTTTGTTTCCCATGCTTGTCGTGGTAGCCGATCTTCTCCCATTCTGCAGACATGGCCAAACCATCTTAGTTGGGACTGTTCTATTTGGGTCTGCAGCGGATGGGATTTTAGGCCTTGACGGATCGTCTGTTGCGGACCATGTCTCTTCTTGTTACTTCAACCACTTTCCTCAGATACCTCATTTCTGAGGTTTGGATCTGGCTTTTGTGGGTTGTAGTCATTGCCCATGACTCGCATCCATATGTCAAGACTGGACATAGGTGGAGCGGTATACAGCCATCTTCGTTTTCTTACCAACCTCTTTCTTGCTGAGGAATCCACGATTTATGGCCTGAAAAAGTCTCCCAGCCGCTGCTTTTCGAGTGGCCAACTCTTCTTTGATGCCTCCCTTTCGGTCTATAATAGCTCCGAGATATTTAAAGTGGTCGACCTGCTCCAGGACCTGTTCTCCCAACTTAATCTGATGTTTTCTTTCTTCTAGTGATATCACCATGGATTTTGTTTTTAGAGCTGCTTATGACCATCCCTCTCTTCTCCAGCTCTTCCTTCCAGACTTGCAGGTTGGATTGGAGATGTGCCTCTGATTTAGCAATCAGGGCAACATCATCAGTAAATGCCAGCTCCGAAATATAGACCTGTCTCATCTTCCAGTACCCCACTGAATACTTTCTTGTTCTCTCCTTACATGCCTTGATGACATCGTCCATAAGGAGTATGAAGAGGTAAGGTGATAGGATATCACCTTGTCTTACACCAGTGGTGGTCCTGAACTCTTCTGACTTATGGTTTGCTGTCCTCACATAATTTCTGCAAGACTTGTAGAAGCTCTGTATAGCATGAATCAGAGGTGCTGGAATATTCTTCCTTGCCAAACAGTCCCAAAGTTTGCTCAAGGGGACCCTGTCAAACGCCTTTTCCAGATCTATGAAACAAAGATGGATCTCACTCTTATACTCAAGGGCCTTTTCACTCAGCTGTCTGAGTGTGAAGATTAGGTCTTGAGTACTTCGGTTTGCTCGGAATCCGCACTGGACCTCATCCAATTGTGGTTCAGCTAGGCATCGGAGTCTCTGCTCTAGGATTCTACAGTAGATTTTACCAGGGACACTGAGAAGGGATATGCCTCTATGGTTTCCACATTGTCGATTGTCACCCTTTTTGAAAATTGGTGTTATGATGGCAATCTCCCAATCCTTTGGTATGGTCTTGTTGCACCATGCTGCCTGTAGGACCTTTAAGAGTAATAGGTCGCCTGATGCTCCCATGTACTTAACCATTTCTGGTGTTATATATGTGGTGAAGTGGGATGTTATAAATATTTATAGGGGACTTAGTGTACTGACTGAGATCAGCTGTGAAGGTATCTATATCTATTAAGAGTAGTGTATTATAGATAACCTTACTTGCTACCACATATCTATATATCTCAGTCAGAATTATTCTGGAATAGTGTGATGACTACGTTATGTGTCTAGGGTATGTGTATGATGAAGTGTAAGTCACAACAACAGACAGATAAACAATTTAATTTAATCCACTACTCTTGACAACACTGTGACACTCACATACATATAACACTCTATGAGAATATCTTAAAGGAGTCACTGATAACTTTTCAAATAACAATATGTATTCATTGCTATCATACAGGTATATGTGTCCTGATTCAAATACAAAGGAACCAGGAATCACAATCAATTTTAATTACAAGTATATGTACAGAATTTATCAATATGAATATTGTAGTGACATATATTATTAAAAATATCCTATGTGTGTCAGTTGTGTAGTAGTAATATGAGGTAATACTGGTTTTGTTTTGTTCAAGCTCTGTTGGTATTTGTCATCATGACTTCAATAGTTTGTCTTTAGGGACTAGTATTGGAGATGTTCTCAGTTCCTGATATTAAGACAATTAAATTCCCCTCTTAATGTTATTTTTACAAAGTCATTTCAAGATGAGGGGACATAATGTTGAGCTCAGCTGGCCAAATCAGCTTATCTTGCGTGATGGCGGCAGGGAAAGACTCCTCTGCTCGAATTCTCCTCTGGGCTCTGGAGACACCTCACTGATAGCTAAATGGACCAAGGAGTATGCTGTCCGACTCTGGATTCAGCAAAGCTCTGACCAGGTGCTGCTCAATACCATCAAGACCACGGTCCCTGAAAACAAGAAGGATGTACCTTCTACTTCATAACTAATTGATACTCTAGTTCTACACTGAGCACAATACAACACAAACATTGAGTTCAGAGCGTTAGGCCAACTGTCAGCTTCATCTGAAATACTTTATACCAGCATTACCCTCCTTAATGGTTACCACGCCTCTGCACTTCCAGCATTATTTCTGTCTAATCAATAATCTAGGTGTCAGTGTACTGTTTGGCCATTCCATGCAGTTTTACTTTCCTCCGACACCTTCTGTTCAGGCTGGAGCATTGTAGGCTTTACATCATGTTTGCTACTGAACTACACATATATACAGGCATAAATTAACAATTCACATTCAATTTTCATTAAAAGATACTGAATGTTTCAAGCTTACCACAATTTCATGGAAATAAACACAGATACGTTGATTAGCAATGAATTCTGGCACAATTACTGGCACAAATTCCCATCTGCTTATGTTCCAGGCTTTTATTTAGCAAAAATATGAGCTGGCTTCAACGCACTGATGCTTTATCAAGCTTATTTAAACAAGTGGTTTCGAACTAACGCTCCCAAGTGATTATATCAGCGAGTCTGGCCAATGGAGCCACGTTTCGACAAGTGTTTGAAAAAATTTTACCTTCCTACGTCTCCCCTAACAACCAAAGATAGTATTTATAGTCCGACCAATCGTGTTTAGTCTTATATTTGTTGCGCTCCAATCAATTCAAATGTAACTTGTGGCCCATTTCCCGTACAATGGTGGTGTAAAAAAATCTACCACTGAGCGATTCTGATTTTGGGTGTTGTCTGACAGCACCATCATTTTATTTTGGCTATAACTTGTTAATTCCTAGACTATTTGCGTAACGTTTTACATATTCTTTGTCAGCAAGCCCTAAGGAACCCAAATATACAAATTTAAAAGAGCTACGTGGCTGCGTTCAAAATATGCAATTTCTTCTACCTCCTGTTTCGAAGATGTGCTGTCTGGGTACTGTAATGTTTTCAAACGTAAACCCATCTATTGTCATCTTTCCTAATAAGCGTTTTTCAGATTTTAAAACCTAACTCTGGGAAGGGTAGTGAATTTATCACTGTCCGTCTGAAAAAAAGTTAGTGCATGTAGTCTTACACGCGTGATGGCAGCATTTGTGTATCGCGCGACGCGTGTTTAGTGTTCGGCTTTCTGCCTCTCCCTTCTCGCTATCCTTTAGTCCATCTGTCTTTTGTTTTTGGTAACATAGTGTAGAAAAAGACATGAATGGAATTTAAAATTTAGGTCAACTTGCATATTTCAAGGTTTTTCTTAGAAAGGCAGCACATTTTATTGTGTGTTTGGGAAACGCGTGTATGTTGCAGAAGGCCTTTAATATCAACGTGAAAGCGTTACAATTTGCCGACGAAGTAGAAAAGAAGGGGGATTTCGAGTACTGTCATTGTGACAGCACTGTTCTTTACCATTCTTCTTCCTTTATTTATTATATGTATTTATTAGGCTTTATATTTACTTGATAATTTATATATGTGGATTAGAATATTCCACGACATCTCCCCTCTTAAAACAGACATCCCATGTCAGTCCTTTATTCTATATACACATAGAGAAATTTATTATTAGTTCTGGGGTTTACGGTGATTCTCATCACACGGATGGCGGCTTAAAAAATCCGCTCCCAAATTTGTTTTTCCAGATATATACTCAATGCTAAAATTATATGGAGCCAAAAGTAAAGACCATCGGAGTAACCTGGAGTTCTCATGCCTAGCCTGTGCTAGAAACGATAAAGGTTTGTGGTCTGTTTGCAACTTAAATGCCTTCCCATATAGATAAATATTGAATTTCTTTATCGCCCATATTACTGCAAGACATTCTTTTTCGCTAGTTGAGTAATTGATTTCAGCTTTATTCAACTTTCTGCTAGCATATGCCACTGGGCTTAATTCCCCATCCAATGCATCTGATTTCTGTAGTAGAGTTGCACCTAACCCAATATTACTTGCATCCGTCCTTACTATTAATTCTTGACTTAAGTCAGGTAATTTCAAAATGGGTTTACTTGTGAGCTTTTCCTTCAATTCTTGGTAAGTCATTTCACATTGTGGGGTCCATGTAATGCGATCTGGATGTCCTTTACGTGTCAAATCAGTTAACGGTGCACATATGGAATTAAAGTTCCTGATATACTTCTGGTAGAAACCACATAATGAGACAAAGGATCTCACGTCCTTCTTGGTTTGTGGTCTCGGGGCTTTCTGTAGTTTCTCTAAATTCTTTGGGTCAGGGGTCATGTTTCCCTGATAAACTGTGTGTCCCAAAAATTCCAATTCTTTACATCCAACGCAACATTTGGTTGGTCGGGCTGTTAAATTTGCCTCCCCAAGTCGAGTAAACAGCATGTTCAGAGAGTCAATGTGTTCCTCAAATGTTTCTGTTGCTATCAGGATATCATCCATGAAATTTGTTATACATGGATTATTCAGAGGGTCCAATAATTTTCTCATCATTCTAGAGAAGACACTAGGCGCATTCTTCAATCCAAATGGCAATCTATTAAACTCATAGTGTCCTTCTGAGGTACTAAAGCTAGGTATGGTCTAACCTCAGGCTTTACTGGAATCTGATAGTATCCTTTACTCAAATCCACTTTTGAGAAATATTTAGCTTTATTTAGTCTGGCAAACAGCTGATTTGTATCCGGCAATGGATCCACCTGTCCTTCTGTAATAGCATTCAGTCTCCTGTAATCTATACAGAGTCTATGTTCTCCAGAGGGCTTCCTTAAGAGTACCACACCGGAACTATACGAAGACTCACTGTGCGAAATAATTCCTTCCTTCAATAGATAGTCTATCTCTTCCTTCAAAGCTTTCTCCTTAGCAAACGGAATCGAATATGGTTTCATACAGACAGGTGTGGGGTCTATCAGTTTCATATCATATTCCAATAGGTTTGTATGCCCTTGTCGGTCTGTTAACACCTCTGCATGATTATTTAGAACCTGTTGCACTCTCTCTTTCTGAGTTTTCGTTAAATGTGTACTGATTTTCACCTGTGCTGCTGTCTCACAGGGGTGTAATGGATATTCAAATGATGAAAGTGGTTCCTTTTTCATCTCCATGGCGATGGACAAGGTCAACAAGTGTGTCTCTTCCTGATGTTCTCTTTCCAAATATTTCTTCAGGAGATTCACATGATAGATTTTTTCTTTCCCCTTCTTATCTATCTTATAATTTGTTCTAGATACCTTCTCTAAAACTGTATATGGACCCTGCCATCCAATTTGTAACTTATTCTGACTCCCGGGCAAAAGAAGCAGTACTTTCTCTCCCACAGCCAAATTTCTGTCTTTCGCCTTCCTGTTATAATAGGCAGCATGTTTCTTCCTGGCTTGTTTCAAATTTTCATTGGCAAGTTTCCAGCCAGTTTTCAAACGAGTGGTCAACTCATTCACATATTGGTATGAAGATGTAATGTTTTCCTCTGCCTTTTCATCAGTCCACGTTCTTAACAAAGCTTCAAGTGGACCTTTTATTGGCCTTCCAAACAATAATGTTGCCGGGGCCATGCCGGTTGAACTATGGGGTACCTCCCGATAAGCAAAGAGGGCGGCGTGCAGGTACTGGTCCCATGTATCTGGTTTTTCGTGTGCCAACTTTCTCAGGATCGACATCAATGTGCCGTTAAATCTTTCCACTTGGCCGTTCCCTTGGGGATGATACACACTACAATGGAAGTGTTTGGCCTGGAAGATCCTGAAAACTTCTTCAGTTAGTTTCCCCTTGAACTGAGAGCCATTATCAGTCAAGATTTGATTGGGAAAGCCTAACCTTGTGAAAATTGTGAGCAATGCTTCTGCCACATGTTTAGAATCAATCGATGACAGGGCTACAGCCTCTCCCCACATAGAACAAGTGTCCACCAGAGTCAGAATGTAGCTGTTCCTTCTCTTGGTTCGGGTGAGAGGTCCCACAAGATCCACGGCAACTCTCTCAAAGGGTGTTCCCACTATGGGCATTTCCCCCAGAGTTGCTGGTGCAGTCCAATGTTTAGGTGCTACTCGTTGGCACTCTGGCCAGGATTTTACATATCGTTTGATATCTTCAGTTATTCCTGGCCAGAAATAGTGACAAGCTATTCGCTGTCCTGTTGCGCTGATTCCCATATGACCACTGAAGGGAATCGCATGCCCTAGTTCCAACACTTTAGTCCTATATGAAGTGGGTAGGACCAGCTGTCCGTGACCATTGGATTCAGATCCAGCCTTCCTATATATCAGTTTGTTCTTCATATAAAACTCTCCCTTGCCTGGAGGTGTATGAGATTTGGGCAACTTCTTGAAACATGGCTTGAGTGTTTTGTCCTCAGCCTGTGCCTTCCTCATCTCATCTGGATGAGTATTTATTGGATTATCCTCCTCCTTGTTTGACTGTGATCTGGTCTGCACTGTTGCCAATATCACAGGTCGCTTGGGATTGCCAAGAAGACATATCTACACCCCAATATCAGAGGGTAGATTGGCTCATTTATCACTGCTGCTTTTATGATTCCTTCCACATATCGCGTTTTCACTTTTATTCGGGCGACGGGAAGTGTCATGGTAGCTACATCCTTGGTTGCAGTTTGAATCTCCACTGTTTCTGTGGTGTATTGATCGGCCTGCACCAGGTGAGAACTCACAACGGAATCGTAATCTAAACCGGTATCATATAAACATCTTATAGTGACACCATTACAGATGACATCTTCACACACTGGGGGGTGGTATGGTTCCTGTAATTCTTCAGGTTTGCCCTTCTTTTCCTTTTTCCCCGATGTCATAGCAGCAAAATGAGGAGGTTTCCTTCTACAATGGTCAGTGTCATGATTGTTCATCTTACAATTTTTACACCACCTTTTTCCTTGGTTGAAAGATTTTCTTTCATCATATTTCCTTTCATCGAATTGTGGGGTTTTATTTTTATTTTCATACCGTGGCCTATCAAACTGGTGCTTACCTTTGTTTTGATCCCTAGGATCAAATTTATTAAAGTTCTGTGGTGCCCTAAAGTTATCCACTTGTTTCTTTTTATTACCTGTTACCTCTGCTTGAGCTGCTTGATACCTTTCAGCAACATTTAGCAACTCACCCAGCCTCTCTGCACCTTGTTCCATGAGAAACTTTCTCAGGTCTGGAGCCATGGACTCTCTTAGTTGCTCTATAAGGACCATTTCCTTAAGATCTTGGGTTTTCCCCAGAGAAGTCCATTTCTCCAAGTATGTCTCTATTCGTGCAGAGAACTGGTGATAGGTTTCACCTGACAGTAGTTTAGCATTCCTAAATTTTTTCCTATAGAATTCTGCATTCTTTTCATACCTTAACAAAAGAGCCTGCTTTAGCATGTCATAATTTTCCTGATCACCTCTGCTCATTTTTGCAAAAACTTCATAAGCTGCCCCACGAAGTCCCTGAGATAACTTTAAGCTCCACCTTTCTCTCTCTAACCCATATGTGGTAGCTAATAGTTCATATCTATTTATATAGCTCTCAATATCATCGTCTTTCTCAACAAAATGATCTAAATGAAAGTTCATAGCTGAGGTTGAGGCTCCCTGAGTAACCGTAGCATCAGAGGCAAAGGGACTGGCACCATTTTCAGGAGCATGGCCTTGAAACTCAAACTCCCTTAGTCGTAACTCATGTTCCCTTTGTAATCTCTTCTCCTCCTTTTCTGCTTCCCTCTCTGCAGTCAATCTTCTTTCTTCTGCAGCCAATCTTCTTTCTTCTGCTTCCAATTTCTTAGCCTCAGCCTCAATCTGCAACCTCTTAGTCTCAGCCTCAGCTTGTAACTTCTTAATTTCCCTTTCAGCCTCTAACTTTCTTTCGGCTTCAAACCTTCTTTCTTCGCGTTCAATAAATTTGTCACATTCCGTAGTGACATAGGCAACCATAACTTGCCCATCCAATCCTAACTCTTTTGCAGTCTGAACAGCAGCAGATCGAAACTTGGCCAGGTCCGCCATTGTCTATCAGGTAAGTTTATACAATGTCTAACCAACAATTTAATCTCTAAATATATCTAATGGACAACACAGGCACCGTGAGCTCAACCTTATTTAATTCCACCCAAGGATACCTTTTAATTCTTATATTCCCTGGAGTGAATTACCCCCAATATTTTTAATAGGGAAAGATTCAAAATCCCAAGAGCGAGACCCCAATATATGTGGTGAAGTGGGATGTTATAAATATTTATAGGGGACTTAGTGTACTGACTGAGATCAGCTGTGAAGGTATCTATATCTATTAAGAGTAGTGTATTATAGATAACCTTACTTGCTACCACATATCTATATATCTCAGTCAGAATTATTCTGGAATAGTGTGATGACTACGTTATGTGTCTAGGGTATGTGTATGATGAAGTGTAAGTCACAACAACAGACAGATAAACAATTTAATTTAATCCACTACTCTTGACAACACTGTGACACTCACATACATATAACACTCTATGAGAATATCTTAAAGGAGTCACTGATAACTTTTCAAATAACAATATGTATTCATTGCTATCATACAGGTATATGTGTCCTGATTCAAATACAAAGGAACCAGGAATCACAATCAATTTTAATTACATGTATATGTACAGAATTTATCAATATGAATATTGTAGTGACATATATTATTAAAAATATCCTATGTGTGTCAGTTGTGTAGTAGCAATATGAGGTAATACTGGTTTTGTTTTGTTCAAGCTCTGTTGGTATTTGTCATCATGACTTCAATAGTTTGTCTTTAGGGACTAGTATTGGAGATGTTCTCAGTTCCTGATATTAAGACAATTAAATTCCCCTCTTAATGTTATTTTTACAAAGTCATTTCAAGATGAGGGGACATAATGTTGAGCTCAGCTGGCCAAATCAGCTTATCTTGCGTGATGGCGGCAGGGAAAGACTCCTCTGCTCGAATTCTCCTCTGGGCTCTGGAGACACCTCACTGATAGCTAAATGGACCAAGGAGTATGCTGTCCGACTCTGGATTCAGCAAAGCTCTGACCAGGTGCTGCTCAATACCATCAAGACCACGGTCCCTGAAAACAAGAAGGATGTACCTTCTACTTCATAACTAATTGATACTCTAGTTCTACACTGAGCACAATACAACACAAACATTGAGTTCAGAGCGTTAGGCCAACTGTCAGCTTCATCTGAAATACTGTATACCAGCATTACCCTCCTTAATGGTTACCACGCCTCTGCACTTCCAGCATTACTTCTTTCTAATCAACAATCTAGGTGTCAGTGTACTGTTTGGCCATTCCATGCAGTTTTACTTTCCTCCGACACCTTCTGTTCAGGCTGGAGCCTTATAGGCTTTACATCATGGTTGCTACTGAACTACACATATATACAGGCATAAATGAACAATTCACATTCAATTTTCATTAAAAGATACTGAATGTTTCAAGCTTACCACAATTTCATGGAAATAAACACAGATACGTTGATTAGCAATGAATTCTGGCACAATTACTGGCACAAATTCCCATCTGCTTATGTTCCAGGCTTTTATTTAGCAAAAATATGAGCTGGCTTCAACGCACTGATGCTTTATCAAGCTTATTTAAACAAGTGGTTTCGAACTAACGCTCCCAAGTGATTATATCAGCGAGTCTGGCCAATCGAGCCACGTTTCGACAAGTGTTTGAAAAAATGTTACCTTACTACGTCTCCCCTAACAACGAAAGATAGTATTTATAGTCCGACCAATCGTGGTTCGTCTTTCATTTGTTGCGCTCCAATCAATTCAAATGTAACTTGTGGCCCATTTCCCGTACAATGGTGGTGAAAAAAAATCTACCACTGAGCGATTCTGATTTTGGGTGTTGTCTGGCAGCACTATCATTTTATTTTGGCTATAACTTGTTAATTCCTAGACTATTTGCCTAACGTTGTACATATTCTTTGTCAGCAAACCCTAAGGAACCCAAATATACAAATTTAAAAGAGCTACGTGGCTGCGTTCAAAATATGCAATTTCTTCTACCTCCTGTTTCGAAGATGTGCTGTCTGGGTACTGTAATGTTTTCAAACGTAAACCCATCTATTGTCATCTTTCCTTATAAGCGTTTTTCAGATTTTAAAACCTAACTCTGGGAAGGGTAGTGAATTTATCACTGTCCGTCTGAAAAAAAGTTAGTGCATGTAGTCTTACACGCGTGATGGCAGCATTTGTGTATCGCGCGACGCGTGTTTAGTGTTCGGCTTTCTGCCTCTCCCTTCTCGCTATCCTTTAGTCCATCTGTCTTTTGTTTTTGGTAACATAGTGTAGAAAAAGACATGAATGGAATTTAAAATTTAGGTCAACTTGCATATTTCAAGGTTTTTCTTAGAAAGGCAGCACATTTTATTGTGTGTTTGGGAAACGCGTGTATGTTGCAGAAGGCCTTTAATATCAACGTGAAAGCGTTACAATTTGCCGACGAAGTAGAAAAGAAGGGGGATTTCGCGTACTGTCATTGTGACAGCACTGTTCTTTACCATTCTTCTTCCTTTATTTATTATAGGTATTTATTAGGCTTTATATTTACTTGATAATTTATATATGTGGATTAGAATATTCCACGACATTATACCATCATGCCCTGCTGCTTTGCCCATCTTGATTTTCTCTAGTGCTGCCCTCAGTTCTTCCATCTTTATGTCATCATTACCATCATTAGTTTTCTCTTCTGTGCTAGTGGTTATCATTTCTGATGCTTCACCATGCTCACCATCCAGGAGTTCTGAGAAATATTCTTTCCATCTTTCCATTACTTCCTTCGGGGCAGTAAGCAATTTGCCTTGCTTGTCCTTTATAAATTTGAGAGGGCATTGTTTTTCTTTCCTCATGTTCTAAAGGGTCTTATAGAACAATTTCTGGTTTTCTTGTGCATCTTTTTCTAGCTTTTCTCCAAATTCTTCCCAGGACTTCTGTTTTGCTGCTAGCACTTTGTTCTTTTCTTCTGTTCTGAGTGTCACATATTCTCTATATTTTTCCATTTGTCCTGTTGTGTTTTTAGCTCCTAAGTATTGTTTCCATGCCATTTTCTTCTCTATTATTTTCTCTTTGACTTCCTCTGTCCACCAAGGTGTCCTCTTTCTCTGGTTCCCAAGTCGGACTTCACCGCATGCTTCTGCAGCAGCTGTCTTTATGATATCCTTGAATTTATTCCAGAGGGTTTCCAAGTCATCAGGTCGCTCTTCTGTGTGCTCACTGCTGTAGCAATAAGCCCCTGATATCTGGTCTTAATTTCTGGCTCTCTCAGCTTGTAGGTCCTAATGCTCATTTCTCCTGCTCGTTTACTTGGTTTCTTGCGTGATGTTGGGCAGTTCCTAGGCTGAGCAACTCTTTCAGTTGTTCGTTTGATTGTTAGCAGGTAGTGATCACTTCCAATCTCTGGCCCCCTCCAGACTCTAGCATCTCGGACATATCTGAATGAGCTTCTCCGAACAATGGCATAGTCGATCACTGACTTCTCATTCTTGGTTGGTTCACATCTAGTGTATGCATGTATGCGCTTATGGGGGAACTTTGTGTTTGTAATGATCAGATTCTGCTCACTGCAGAATCTAAGGAGTCGCTTTCCATTGTCATTGAGAGTATCTTCTCCATATCTTCCGATAACTCCACCCCATCTAGCATGGTCATTTCCAACTCTGGCATTAAAATCTCCGAGCATAATAACTTCATCTAGGCAGTCATCCACTGTCCTTTGAAGCAGCTCGAAGAATTCCTCCTTGACCTCTGCTCTCTCATCCTCATTTGGCCCATACACTATGACCAGGTTGACTATGGTTTCTCCTTCTTTTAGTTTTACAACCATAATGCGCTCCGAGACAAAGTTCCATCCCTTGATACTATCTTTTTGATTTTGGGCCACAATGCAACCCACGCCCCCTTTAGCTCTTTCAGATATGGGTACACCACTGTAGAGCAACGTGTTGCCATCGAGATCCATGACTCCTTGTCCTTTTTTCTTCGTTTCCGTTATAGCCAGGATTTCTAGTTTTGCTTTCTTCATCTCTTCCACCAGCTCCTCTTCCTTCCCATTTATACTTCTTGTGTTCCAAGTTCCATAAGTCGTAGTCCGTAGTCCGTTCCAGTTCGTCGCCTTTAGAATCAGTCCGGTTTTCTCTCTTGTAGTTCGTGTAATCATGATTTAAAGCAAACAGGTGATTGGCCTGTTGTGCCTTTGCATGGTGGAGGGGCTGCCTCCTTACGGCCTCCATGCAGGCCGCCCTCCTCCTTTTTCATGTATTGAGATTTATTAACTGTAATAATTCAAAATGTTCCCCTAGATAACTAGTCATTTAAAATAAAAGTATAGTCATTAATCAATGTGGGATCTAGAGATGTAGCAGATAGACCTTCAGTACTCAACAATATATTCATACTTGTAGGTTTACATAGCTTGACCCCCCATTATTGATGTCGATACACCCTTGTTCTTGTCAGAGACGGGGGGGGGGGGCAGTCTCTTATCTGGCACTATCCTTATATCCACTGATGTGTCCAGGCCAGTCTTTTATTTAATAACATCCAAACTTTTCATGGCCACACATTTCACAGCATTTTATTTTGTCTTTGTTTAAAAATATACACTGGTAATCATCATCATGAGTTCATCAGCTGCCATCTCCGCAACAGTCGACTATAAATTTCAATAAAGTTAGCAGAGCATTTCTGTTTTCTGTGCAGACTGGCCTCAATCAGAGCATTCTCTGCAGCCTGTTTTAAAAGATTATTTTGGGTAATACTTTTTGTTAGGTATTTTATTTTCATTATATTTTTTCAAATCTTTTAAAACTGTGTTAGTAAGCATTCATCTTACCGCCTGGTATTGTTGCGCCAGGGCGTCCTGAAAGAAAAAAAACACAACAACAACAACAACAACAACAACAACACACATGCAAAACTAGAATTATTAGAGAACAAGAATAGTTTTTTTGTTTGGTCAAGCTGTTTATTGATGACAAAATAGTCCGGGTTATTTGGGTTCTTTGGAAATAAAGTAATTTTGGGTCATTTTCGGGTAAAGAGAAAAAGATAGAAAAAGTGGAGTGAAATAAGAGACCAAGAGCGAGAGACACGGAGGTATGTAACATTCTTGACGATTAATAATTGAAATTTAAAACGAAATAGAAGTTACATTTTTGAAATAAGCAAAAGTAAAGTGGTTTTTCATTCAAAGCAGATGTTGAATATATAAAATAAAGAAGAAAATGGCATCGAATTAGTTTTACAAATTAACGGCACACAGAAAGCATGGGATGTTTCGGAGTTTACTTTTCCTCAGCCATAGTTATAAACAGGCTACAAAGACAAAAGTATACAGGTCAAATGAAACAGACAATGAACACTGCAAAAATGTAAAATTGATGAATGAGTTAAACAAAAATGATGTGAAGAATGAAATAGAAAGATGAAAGAAACAATGTAAACTATACAGCAAATAAGCAAGTCAAATTACCAAGATAGACAAGAAAATCTCAACTCAAATAATTCAACCAATAACAAAAATAGAAGATGAAATAACAAAGCAAAAAAAAAATTATATCCTGATGAAGAAAAGCACCGAAGAGTCATACTGCAAATCTCAGTGAGAAAGGAAGTGATGTTTCAGCAAATTTTTAAATCTGGAACTTTTGTGTGACCTGTGTACTTTACCCGAAGCAAAGCAGACGTTATTCGCTGGACTCTGGATGAGAGTCACTGTGGCTAAGAGCGCAGGTAGAACTTAAAACTGATTAACTATGAGCGATTACCGCTACTTGTCTGAATGTTCCAAAGTTCAAGAACTGTTTTTTCCCGTTGTGTTAGAACATGGTTTAGATGACAGCAAGATTGGTAGCTGTGTCTGACTGTCTTTGTTGAAGTGTTGGGTTATGCATTAGGTGTAATGCAAGCATTTTAGTTGTTGTGTCATTGAGGTAGAACGAATGAACGAAATCTTTATTGTGCTCGTCACATTGGTCATTATTATGTTAACACTTTTACAATCTTATTTAAGAAATATATATACTGTTGCCATTAGATTATGATATTTTAACCTATACTACACGGGACCCTTGTGGAACCATGATATTGTTATTGATTCTGTGTACATAACGCAAAATGTCAATTTATTTAATTATCTCCTTATGTTCATTGTTGAGTGAGAAGAGGTTCATAACCGTCAACGGACAGTCTAACTGAAACAATGGTAAGAAACATTGCATTAGACGTTGTGTGAGAAGAGGTTCATAACCGTCACCGGACAGTCTAACTGAAACAATGGTAAGAAACATTGCATTAGACGTTGAGTGAGAAGAGGTTCATAACCGTCACCGGACAATCTAACTGAAACAATGGTAAGAAACATTACATTAGACGTTGCCAGAACATACAGCATCAAGTGTTTTGTTGTGCCGATTGGAAGAGTGGTTGGAGCGCTGGTCTAGCTACACAGTACCGGGTTCGACTCACGGTACCGACATGCCCAAGCCTACACTACTGTAAGCGGGTGCCTGACTTTGCTCTTTAGTAAGGGATGGAAAAGCAGAGATTAAAGAACTGGCCACCCCCCACCTCTCGATGCTGGAATAATGAAATATCTAACGTTTTATTTCCCTATCTGCCATGGCACTAGCTTTTTGTTTATGTTTACATGTGTAAAGAGCCCCTTAACAACTATTTTTGTTTATGTTTACAGGTGTAAAGAGCCCCTTAACAACTATTTTTGTTTATGTTTACAGGTTTAAAGAGCCCCTTAACAACTATTTTTGTTTATGTTTACAGGTGTAAGGAGCCCCTTAATAACTATTTTTGTTTATGTTTACAGGTGTAAAGAGCCCCTTAACAACTATTTTTGTTTATGTTTACAGGTGTAAAGAGCCCCTTAACAACTATTTTTGTTTATGTTTACAGATGTAAAGAGCCCCTTAACAACTATTTTTGTTTATGTTTACAGGTGTAAAGAGCCCCTTAACAACTATTTTTGTTTATGTTTACAGATGTAAAGAGCCCCTTAACAACTATTTTTGTTTATGTTTACAGATGTAAAGAGCCCTTAACAACTATTTTTGTTTATGTTTACAGGTGTAAAGAGCCCCTTAACAACTTTTTTTTATGTTTACATGTGTAAAGCGCCCCTTAACAACTATTTTTGTTTATGTTTACAGGTGTAAAGAGCCCCTTAACAACTTTTTTTGTTTATGGTTACAGATGTAAAGAGCCCCTTAACAACTATTTTTGTTTATGTTTACAGATGTAAAGAGCCCTTAACAACTATTTTTGTTTATGTTTACAGGTGTAAAGAGCCCCTTAACAACTATTTTTGTTTATGTTTACAGGTGTAAAAAACCCCTTAACAACTATTTTTGTTTATGTTTATAGGTGTAAAGAGCCCCTTAACAACTATATTTGTTTATGTTTGCAGGTGTAAAGAGCCCCTTAACAACTATTTTTGTTTATGGTTACAGATGTAAAGAACCCCTTAACAACTATTTTTGTTTATGTTTACAGATGTAAAGAACCCCTTAACAACTATATATTTTTGTCCCGCTAAATTTGACACCTCAACAAAGAGATTTGTATTGTCATTCCATTAAGAGTGTTCCCTCTTAACATGTGGTTTTAACAAATTGGGCAGCCACCTTATCAGCTTGATCATTTTGTGTTAAACCGTTCAAAAACAATTCACTTCGGTATGTGTGACGTACGTCTAAGTATGACAAATGAATTTCCCTGACTCGATGGATGATAACAGAATATTGGCCTCTCATAACTTTAGAACCCCTGATCATCTGTTGTAACTTTAACCTGCATGCAGCATTTCCACGAGAATTTTACACGCTGGATCATTAATATGTAGCCTGCTATCTTCTGTGAACTTTTGAGATCGCATGGCCTTTGATGGGAGGTTAAATCACGCCCACGACCATCTCTGAGAACGATTTATAGCAATCTTTTCCTTAACGCCGGCCCAAAAGAGGACGTGGCCAGAGACTCACTCCTGTTTCCAGAGCAATTAACAGCAGTTCATTTTCTTACCTGGCTGTTACCCCGCCTGGTGGGAGTTGCCAAAGCTTCTCAGAACAGCGGTACCATCAAAGACAGGCTGATCTTCAGAATTCAACGTAGAGCGGTATACGATCTAAAGAAATCAGGGAACTCTCAGCTAACGTAGTTTCTCACAGAAATTTTCGCACCCTCATGCGAGCAGCCTGAGTCGAACGGAGATTGGAAGACCGGGGAAACGGAGGAATCGCAGCGGTTAACACAACGGCGATGTACCTCGGATTCTGCTCAACTTCAAGAAAGGTGCGAAAATCCAACACGTCCCATTTAAGTTACATTCGAGATAGTATAAATAAAGAACTCCGAAAACTGCATTTTATCGTTCGTTCTGACAGAAACCTAGTTTCACTAGCATATAGTTGGATTCCTGCTAGATTTCATCTACCTTTGTTGACTATTGGAGTGAATTCTTTTCTGCGCAGACGGTAATTTATACATTAGCTTCGAGTGATCAGTGGTCTAGTTATTTCATTTTATTTCACTGGATTGTGGTGTAAATTTAACCTTATTAAATAAACCCATTTTCAAAGTTCTAGTGCAAACTAAATGTTACATCTAAAAGTAAATTTCCTAATACAATTGACGCGTAAATTAATTTTGCAGACGTTAAAGGGAATTATAACTAGTAAATACAGTTTAGTTCTGTATAGATAGATGAGCTTATAATTATTTTTAACTCATGGGGAGTTTTCTTGATTTATTAATTGACGACGCTAGTGCAGAAAATAGGCTAACTGTATTTATCGCGTGTCAGATTATAATATGATTTGTATTGCATTTCTTATTTTGATTATCTTTCATTCAGAACGATCATTCAACCTGCATCCCAGCAATTAATTATATACAAGAGTTCTGCCAACTCAATTCGATAACTCCAGTGACATATGAACCTTTTTAAAGCTAAACTTGTGGCGACCTGTAATGGGCCCCGCTCCTCTGAATTTAACTGAGAATAAAGCCACCCAAGAAACACTTTTAAAATACTAGTTCATATAGTCCGTAAAGTAAACTGGAAGCAGAACATTGCTAGTAGCAATATTTTATTCACTGTCCTATTTGTGAAGAAGAACATAGATTTACCTGAACACTGTCTGTCAAGTATATTCAGTGGATTTTTACCCACCCCCCGAAGAAGAACTTACCTCAGTGTTTTTTTGTAACTTGTGACATACGGAAAAAGAAAGTTATCTCCACCAGCTGTGCCAATGTTAGGAACCACACCATACCTCACGCCTAGCCAAGTGCCTGTGCCATTCATTAGGAACTTTATCTAAAACCAACAGTAGCCTTTACGCTTCACCGTCTGGCGATTTTTGAGACTATTTTCTACCTCGTTAAATCTGGGGCCTGACACGGAAGAAATAAGAAGACAATTCCAATTTTCTACGGTATTAGCTGCTGTGGTAAATAATTCCTAGAGTGCCAGAATTCACCATTTTGGTAAGTCTGCGTGTGTGTCTGTGGGATGGCCAGCCCAAGTGTGTTTTTTTTATGAAAGGGGATTTAATCTTTTCTTTACCCTTTTAATTAGTTCGACCTAGTATTAAGGTGTATTATATTCCTTGTCACCCGTGTGTTGCCGGGGCCCGAAAGGGGAGCAAAGAATAGTAACACTGCACCCTACCACGCATGTCGTAAAAAGCGACTAAGGAGGGTTGGGCATGGGGCTGTTTACCCCATCCCGTAAAAACTTCGCACAGTGGGCTGATCACCTGCTTGCCAACCAATCTGATTACGGAAACAACGATAGATTGTTTGGTCTGTTTCTGTTCCACAAAGACGCCACTAGGCGTGGTGGAAGCAGCGATAGATTGATCAATTTGTTGTTGCCCTAGGACGCCACTGGGCGTGCTGGCCACATACTGCTTTGCCGGTTGGTGGCTGGGGATGGAAGAAGAGAAGAAGAAGAGATATTCCTTGTACGGGACTTTTCCTAGCGGGATTGGTTAACTGGGTTTATTCCCCCTCCGGTAAAATTTGTCGATTAAAGGGAGACATTTGAGAACCCTAGCTTTTCCTCTACACCCCCCCCCTCCTTATTACTGTAACCCCTTGCCTCAGAGTAATAAATTTACCAGTTGGTTAAATTGCCTATCTCTGATCATCATCCCCCCCCCCCCCCCCCTTTGTCTTAGGGACCGGGTCTTTTTTTTTAGTAAATACAAACGGGAAACGGTGGATTGGATATTTCTCATCAAAATCCCCTCTTCCCTTGTCATATTTGTATTTTGTAACCTTTGATTTCTGTCTGTAAATTGATAATTATTTGTGACTTGATTCTATGATAATTGATCTTATTGGTTTTTTAATGTTAATAAACAGCATAAACTTATCTAGTACTGTGTTGGACTACCAAAACCCAAATTCAACCTATTTGTTTAATATAGTTTGTATTCACGTGCGTCTGTGTGTTTTGAAGCACCTAATCGGTGTGAGCGCAGATGTGTGTCTGGAAACTGGCAAATAATTGTTTGACCAGGAGAGTAAAAGAGAAGATTGAGAGGAACGATTTGTCGTAAATAAGTCTGTCTTTACTCTCCACATCACTCTGTGAATCAACTATTTACTCGCTACTCTTTTCCTGTCACTGAGCTTTTCACCCCCATTCTCCACTCTAACTGGACCACTATTCTAAGACTCATTCTCTCAAAAATAATTCACTTCGGTATGTTATTGGCTCATGCACACCAATTTTTACGAACTTTTTCTTTGTCGAGCGCTACTAATTTCGTGATAGAATATTAAAAAATAAAATAAAATAAACCCAAAGTATTTGTTTTATGTAACACCCAAGCAGCGAAGTTACACACTCTGCGTTGCGCACCTTTTTATCTGGCGCGAGTTACTATTTTGAGTGTGACCCACCGACGTAACATACATCGGTAATTATGTTAGATAGAAGAGGAGAGATTTGTTTACGTTCATTTTTGAGTGAGAAGAGGTTCATAACCGTCACCGGACAGTCTAACTGAAACAATGGTAAGAAACATTGCGTTAGACGTTGCCAGAACATACGACATCAAGTGTTTTGCTGTGCCTATTGGCAGAGTTAAAATCAAAATTAAAATTATATCAGACATGTGTGCTCTCTGTGCTTCTCTATGGTGCGGAATGCTGGAGAGTTACAGAGAAGGACATGTCGTAATTGTCCTCTTTTCAAACAACTTGCTTAAGAAAAATTCACCGCATCTTTTGGCCGAATACCATCACCAACCAAGATCTGCTTACTCGGAGCAAGCAGGAGGACAAGCACACCATCATAGCTGGCAGACACTGGAGCTTGATTGGCCATGTCCTCAGAAGAGACCCCGATGCCATCAGAGGAACAGCTATGCTTTGGACCCCTGAAGGGAAACGAAAGAGAGGTGGACCAAAAACAACCTGGCGGAGGACTGTGGGTGCTGAGATGCAAAGAATGAACCAGAGTTGGGGCACTGTACGAAGGATGACCACTGATCGAGCAAAGTGGAATTAGTTTGTTGTTGCCCTACAAGACGCCACTAGGCGTGATGACCACTGACTGCTTTGATGGTCGGCGGCTAAGGATCAAAGAAGAAGAAGATAGTTGGAGAGCCCCCTTGGATGGCGAAAAATGCACAGTAAGCCACTCGCCTCTTACTCTTAGCATGGGAACATATGTGATGATCCTTTAAATGCCAGCCAAGCTGGAGAAACTGGAGCTCATGACTTCAACTCAACACGTTTCGGATTGGCAGAAAAGGTACAAGAAAAGCCTAGATCTACAGTATAGATGATACCAAGGACTCATTAAACTGGTATTGGCTGCAAAAGAGCGAGAAGCTCAGCAGCCCTAGTTAAACAACAATTACATCTCCACTTTTGGCCAAAAATTGACCCAAGGTTATGAATCGACATTACGTAGTTTAATATACACAATATCATACGGCTAGCAGTTGGGATCTTCCTACAACATTTCATTTTAATGTGACACTTCCTTCTTTTCAACTACTAACCCAAAAACTTTCAACACGTTTTTTTTTTCTCAAAACAAGCACGTGAATGGCTCATACACCAGAAAACAAACACGTGAAATGCTCATACACCAGAAAACAAGCACGTGAATGGCTCATACACCAGAAAACAAACACGTGAATGGCTCATACACCAGAAAACAAACATGTGAATGGCTCATACACCAGAAAACAAACACGTGAATGGCTCATACACCAGAAAACAAACAAGCCTAGAACGTCCAACGTTTTACACATCGTACATGCATTACTAAGCCGTGGTAGTGCAGTGGTTAGTGCACTGGCTTCCTAGCTCGGTGCTCCATGGTTTGATCCCCAGTTGGGATGGGAATTTTGAGACCACAAACGGCTCCAAGGTCGATCCAGCCTCAAAATTGGGTAACAGAGTAACTTTGGGAAGATTAAGGCGGTAGGCGTGATGCTAACCACATCACCCCTAGTGTGCCAATGGTCAAGAAAATATGGGCCAAACACCATATTCCCAATATACCTCAATGGGCGTGTAACTGGATCCTTTTTTAACCCTTATTTGCACTACCATGCAAGCAATTTTCTATCATTTTGATTAGACGCTAGAGGTATGTTTTAATAACTGTTTGCTTCTGCTATTCATGAAACTCTCATCAGTCAATCACGAACAATTTTTCAACTGTTCAAAACACTATGATTTTTTGTCACGAAACTGTGGTGAGAACATTCTTTGATCCATGGGATGATTTACTTTGTAATTTCAATTTACCTGACTACTGTTATGGATCATCTCGGAACAGCTAAAGAAAATAAACATAGCTTTTAATATACAGCATAGCACAAGCTTCCCTACAGTATTTTGTACCCTGGGTGGGTCCTGCCTTTGGCACCCACCACCATAAAGGAAAACACTTGCAAGTATATTTTTAACAGTAAGTAAGCCTACTATCATAATAGTGTCTGATGGTAACCCCTTCCAGGCTTTCACCCTGGACGGACCGCCCCTCGAAACCTCTTAGTACGCCTCTGCAGCACAGACCATTACTATTTCTGAGATCCTTAATGAGGGTAGTATTACAAAAAAATAATTGAAGTCTGACTGTTCTGTTTAAAAAGCGTGCATAAATCAATATACTACTCTGGACACGTTCAATTTCGGAGAACTTGTTCGCACCAATTGTCGGAAACTGACCGACTTGGCGAAAGATACATAACTGGCGGTACATTTTTTCCCCCACAATTTGATGGAAGATGTTAACATATTTACCGAGGCAGCTGGGTGCATTTAACAAAACTGTTTTTTTTTTCAAAGTGACACGTTAAATGCAGTAAAAATTAAACAAGTTATCAATTATGCAACATATTTTTATTGTCAGGAAAAAAACATTATTAAAAAACTGTACCTTCTGATGCCAAACTATGTTACTGTTATAAGTACCCGGTATTTAAACCAATAAAACGGTATTTAATCAGTTTTACAAATAATGGTTCACAAGAAACAAGGGACGTTTCGGGTTTTACCCTTCGTCAGCCACAAACAGGTGACAAAGACAAGTATTACATATAGGTACTACAAAACTATACGATGATGAGAAATATACAACACATGGGCGATACAAGCAGATAGAAAAAGTAAACAACAACAGTGATGAGAGAAAAAGAACAATAATAATACAAGAAAATCGTAAAATCTAAAAGAAATACCGAAACAAGAAAGTAAATAATCAACGAAACGAAAAAAAGAGAATTAACAAAACTGTGGAACTATATAGTAAAAGTTCACTCAGCTCGATCCAAAGAATCTGTGAAAGAAAGCAGTAGTATTCCGTCACAGAAATCGCAAAAAAGTGACGTACGATAGCAAAAAAAAACCAAAAGATATAAAAAGATACGAAACGAACCAAAACAAAAACACAAGAAGATAGATCTAAAAGACAACAATAAAGAATGAAAAAGAGAAAAGCTACCAGATTTTATGCAAAATGATGTTGGATATTCAAACCATCTGGAGCTAAAACACCCATTTTAAAAATAAGACGATTCTCCAACGAAAAGCGAGTCTTGTCATTACCGGCACATGAAAGGAGGGCAGTAACATGAATATCCGAATTACCTAAATGGTCAGGCCTTTTGAAATGAAGGGCCACTGGTAAATGTTTGTCATGATGGATGTCATGGGTTCACTGCAAGGGTCATGGCTGTTGAAGTGGGCGCAAGAGGGCTTGTGGCTGCATCAGTATATGATCTATTGAAACTGTTGGGGCTGAGGACACAGTCGAGAACAAGGGCAATGAAGAGGCTTAGTGAAACTGCCAAAAAGGCATCAGGCTGGCTGTGGAACAACCGCAATGGGCATTGGAGATCATGACAATAAACGCTGCGGTACGGAAAACATCAGGAATCAGAAAACACCAGGAATTTTTTTGTTCCTAAGTCCACAATACGCTGAGTTTTGTGGTGTACTAGTGAACGGGCTGTGAATCAGGGGCGACAGGCGGTGTATACTATAAGGGGTGTCAGTATCAAAAGTCCAGTGGGGAACGCGCAGTGGCTAGACTCGTTGACTTCGTGGTGGTGTCTCAGTGTGTGCGACGGAACGAACGGAATAATTTGTCTTCTGTTTGTTACTTTCACAATTACCTCCACGGCTGGTGGAGTTGTGGATTTGAAAGTTGCTACCATAAGTGAAATGGGTTCATTTTCGATACAAGACAACAAGAAGCTGAGACGCTTGGGAGTCATGACCCAAGTGGGCCCGCCCCCCTTAGAGTGTAAAGGAGTATATGGGGCCGAAACACTTGTCGGACGGGGGGACTCCTTCTGATGATCAGATTGCTTCCTGTTGTATCGCTCTGTAAAGAGTTTCCTATCATCATCATTCAAGTGCTCACGAAACCTGTCTGCCAAACGCCTGCCAGTTTCACCAATAGGTCATGCCACACCTCTTGCAGATGATAGCATAAATCAGGTTTCTGGATTCGCACGTAAAAGACTCTCTAATGATAAATTTTCCTTTCGGAAAAGTGACTGTCTGAGTTTGGAGTATGGGGTATAATTAGGATATATTTTTTCAAATTCCAAATAATATGAACAACTGCAGATATGAGAAAGTGGCATCATATTTGTCAAATCATTGTAAATAGGGACAATCACAATTATGCTTTTACGTTAAATAAATAAACAAAACAAAAATTAAAAAAATATTAAAACAACAAACAAACAAACAAACAAACAAAATCAAGAAAGAAACTCTGAACAAGAATAATTCCTGTTTTTATTTTTTGAATATATTTCAAATACGAATTTATTCTTGAAAGTTCATAGTCAACATTCCTTTTTTAAGGCAATGTATTTTACTCGAAAAATAAAAAGTGGCAACATTGGCAACTACTATATTTTTTCGCAGGCTGGGTGAATCCATATGTAAGTTTTGAAAATTGTCTTTATTTATTAACAGACCGAGGAATGTAAACCTTTGTCATCTTCAAGCACCGTGCTTGCTGCCGTAGTTGACCATGACGGTTCAAAATTTCTTTTTGCTCGATGTTGTTTATCAATTTCGTTGTTAAAGGACAGTGTTACTGGCGACCTCCACGTTGGATTTGAAATTTTATTTTTAATGCGACCTCAGTGTTTGTCTGGCGTTATTTTTGACAAAGCTCGAAACTGTGTTGGCGATAGGCTCACTCTTTCTATCCTATGTAGTTTTGAACTATGTATTTGACCCATTCACCAAAATGCCAAAGCAATTATATAGTATACACATTAAAGCTGTTGGCTGAACACTGACGTGTGGCAAATGCTGAAAGGATATAGTAGTCTATAACAGATAATACATCTTTTCACAGCAGAGATGGTTGCAATTCTGAAAGCTCTGGAAATCTTCTCTAGCAACTCTCCTCATAAATTGACAGTATTAACAGACTTACTTTCTGCTATTTTCTCTAGCAACTCTCCTCATAAATTGACAATATTAACTGACTCACTTTCTGCTATTTTCGCTAGCAACTCTCCTCATAAATTGACAGTAGGCCTATTAACAGACTCACTTTCGGCTATTCAAGCTATAAGAAACTTACGAGAATGCAGTAGACCTGATATAGCAGAAGAGATATTACTGGCAAATACTTCCCTAAGGTCCATAGGATGTTCTGTTCTTATAGCTTGGATACCTTCACACATAGATAAACTAGTGGAGTCATTGCAGAGGATTGACTAACTTATTAAGATATTTGAAAGGTAATGGATGGGGTGCTAGCATTAAGACAATGCTCACTTTTTATAAATCTTTTGTTAGAGGAAAAATAGATTATGGAAGTATAGTATATATATCTGCTGCACACAGTCTTCTTCTTCTTTGATCCTTAGCCGCCGACCGTCAAAGCAGTCAGTGGCCATCACGCCTAGTGGCGTCTTGTAGGGCAACAACAAATTGATTCCACTTTGCTCGGTCGGTGGCCATCCTTCGTACAGTGCCCCAACTCTGGTTCATTCCCTGCATCTCAGCCTCCACAGTCCTCCGCCAGGTTGTTTTTGGTCGGCCTCTCTTTCGTTTTCCTTCAGGGGTCCAAAGCATAGCTGTTCTTGTGATGGCATCGGGGTCTCTTCTGAGGACATGGCCAACCCAGCTCCAGCGTCTGCCAGCTATGATGGTGTGCATGTCCTCTTGCTTGCTACGAGTAAGCAGATCTTGGTTAGTGATGGTATTCGGCCAAAAGATTCGGTGAATTTTTCTTAGGCATGTTGTGTGAAAGGAGGACAATTTCGACATTTCCTTCTCTGTAACTCTCCAGCATTCCACACCATAGAGAAGCACAGAAAGCACACAGCTCTGATATAATCTTAATTTTGTGCTTGTGCTGTATTGGGAGGACTTCCAGATGTTGTTTAGGCTAAAGAAGGCTGTTCTTGCCTTATTCATTCTGATGTTGATGTCTTTGCCTGCCCCGCCGTCTGGTGTTACTATGCTTCCTAGGTATGTGAAGGTATCTGTCTGTACCAATTGCTGATTCCTTACTGATATGGGCTCAGGATTGCTCACATTGAGCGTCATGACCTCAGACTTCTTTAAATTGATGTTCAAGCCCACCTGCTGGCTAAACTTGTTAAGCCTATCCGTTTTTTCCTAGATGTGTTGATGTGAATGTGCTAGTAGTGCAATGACATCTGCATATTCCAGATCTTCCAGTGTAGAAAATGTAGTCCATCTTATTCCTCTTGGACTGCCCTCTGTTTTCTGGCGCATCACCCAGTCTATGACTGTTAAAAATAGAGTGGTTGACAAGGGGCATCCCTGTCATACTCCTGTCTTCACTTCAAAGGTTAGGTTGCTCTGCCCAACACTACACGTAAAGTTGGCATAGAGGCTTTTTATGATTGACACTATGCAGCTTGGAATTCCATAAGCCCTCAGTATTTTCCATAAACTGTCCCTATGTATGCTGTCAAAAGCCTTTTCAAAATCAACGAAATTAATGTAAAGCTGTCTTTGCTGCACACAGATTAATTACATCAATTAATAACAGTTGTGAATACAAGCCAGTGATTCCACCCTGGGAGATCAAGAAATCAGACACGGACTACTACCTAGCAGAAATACTTAAGAAAACAAATAATTAAGAAAATATTAAAAACACAGCCAATAAATATATACAACAAATATCAAAAGACAGCATTACTGTTTACACAGATGGATCCAAGGGAGAGGATGGCAAATTGGGGATAGGAATATATATTCCAATATGGAAAATGGCGAAAGAATATAGCATCCATTTTCACTGCACAGATGGTGGCAATACTAAAAGCACTAGAAATATTCTCTAATAACCCTCCCAAAAAACTAAGAGCTTTAACTGACTCTCTTTCAACAATTAAAGCACTTAGAAACTTACGATAATGTAGTAGACCTGATAAAGCAGAGGAGATATTTCTGGCTACTACATACTTATATTCCAGAGGATGTTCAGTCTTAATTGCTTGGATACCTTCACATGTTGGCATACAAGGAAATGAAGAAGCCAAGAAAGGTAGATCTGATAAAAAATCTAATAAATGTAGGGATGAGTAAATCAGAAATTAAGAGCTTAATTAAAGATTTAATAACAGATGAATGGAAAGCAGAGTGGGATAACAATCTGAAATGAAGACATGCATATAAGATGTTCAAGGCTCCAACAAGAAAATGTCAGATATCTAGGGAATTGAAAATTCCCAGTAATAAGAAACTTCTCAGACTACAGCAGGGAAAGGGCTATTTCAGAATAGAAGAAACTTATATTGCAGGATATCTTCAAGACAATAATATAGAACATTTCTTGTTTTTTTTTTTTTTTTTTTTTTGCGTACGCCCGCTAATACTCGAGGCGAAATCTCAGGTTATTATTTTATGTCTAACCTGACATTGATTTTACGTGAGTATCCCTTTATTTCTTGTACAGAGACAGGTGTCCCTCGCCATTCAGGCAAATACTCGCCGATTTCGGAGGTACCCATTGCAGCTGGGTCGGCTCAGGAGCCGCCAGTCCCTGGTCGACGACACTCCTTCAAATGTACTCGCCAGGTCTCGAGTTAATCCAGTCCAAATCCCGGTCGACGAAAAATCCTCAAATGCCGTCGCCCGGGTTTGATCCTGTATCACCCGGTCGCCAGAGCGGTGTTGTAACCACTACGCTAGCGCGGCTCCCATTTCTTGTTAAAATGTAAGAGTTATGAACAAATGAGAATACCAATATTAGCTTATTTGCAAGCATCAAACTTACCTACAAATACAGAAGAGGTGTTAAGAATAGACAGACCTAGGGAGCTGCATAATCTAGTCAAAAAATATTTAACACAAACAAATGTTAATATAAAGTGCTTGGGAATGTGAAGGTCTGATGCTGTTCTTACAATTCATCATTCATAACCCTCCACTCCCAAAGGAGCATAGGCCTTCAACAAACACAAGCCAAGTCCTCCTGTTGCGTGCCATCATCTCAAGTTCTTTCCACGTTCTCATCATTTTCACTTCTGTTTCCAGCTCTCTTCTCCATGTGCTTCTTGGTCTACCTCTGCCTCTCTTGCCCTGGAGGTTCCAGAACAAGGACTGCCTTGTAATGCTATAAACAGGTTTCCTCAGTGTGTGTCCCATCCATCGCCATCGTCTTCTTCTCATCTCTTGTTCCACTGGCACTTGTCTAGTTCTTGTCATCAGTTCCACGTTGGTCACCTTGTCATACCATTTTAATCCCTCTATTCTAATCAAGCACCCATTTATGAATGTCTGTAGCTTTTTGGTTGTTGTCTTTGTTGTTCTCCATGTCTCAGAGCCATACAATAGGACTGACTTCACATTTGAGTTGAAGATTCTTAATTTCATGTTGGGTCTGATTTCTCTTGATCTCCATATATTTCCCAATGCAATGAAAGCTCCTCTTGCTTTTTGTAATCTTAGTTTGATATCACTGTCTGTCCCTCCATCTTTGTCTATATTGCTGCCAAGATATGTGTACGATTCCACATCTTGTATTGGTGTTTCTTCAAGTTCAACCCTGTTATCATTACCTGCATTTATTATCATTATTTTTATCTTTTTCCTGTGTATTATCAGACCCAGTTGCTGTGACCACTCATCGAGTGTTTTCAATTTGTCCTGCATCTGATTATGGTTATTGGACAGAAGAGCCGAGTCATCAGCAAAATCCAGATCATCCAACTGCTTAGTCAGAGTCCACTGGATTCCATTTCTGTTGTGTGTTGTTGATGATATCATTACCCAGTCTATTGCTAGTAAGAAAAGAAATGGAGACAAGAGGCATCCCTTTCGCACTCCTGTTCTTATCCCAAATGGTTCTGTAAGCTGTCCTTCATGAAGAACTCTGCATGTCATGTCTTCATATGTTTCCTTTATTAAATTAATGATCTTCAGGGGAACTCCATAATGCCTCATCAATTTCCAAAGTGATTCTCTGTCTACACTGTCAAATGCCTTTTCGTAGTCCACAAATCTGATGTATAGTGGTGAATTCCATTCCAGACTTTGTTGAACTATTATTCTCAAAGTGGCTATCTGGTCTGTACAGGATCTGTGTTGTCAAAAACCTGCTTGTTCATCTATCAGTTTCTTGTCTATGGCCTCTTTAAATCTCTCAAGGATTATCCTATTTAATACTTTTCCTGGCAGTGATAGTAACATTATTCCTCTATAATTTGTGCACTCTTGTAAATTTCCCTTCTTAGGCAACTTAACCAGATATCCTTCCTTCCATTCTGCTGGTATCTCTTCCTTTTCCCAGACTTTACCAAGTAATTATATAACATCTCTGTAACAGTGTCGATATCTGCTTTGATGGCCTCTGCTGGAAAGCCATCAGGTCCAAATGCTTTTCCATCTCTTAGAAGCTTTATGGCTTTCTTTATTTCTTCCTTCGTTGGTCTTTCACCATTAATTTGTAGCTCTTCTTCTGCTGGCTGGATGTCCAGGGGGTTTTGTGGAGCTGGTCTATTGAGAAGCTCCTCAAAATATTCTGTCCACCTCCTCATTTGCTCTTGTATATTGCTGAGCAGTGTCCCATTCTTGTCTTTTGTGGGGCAACTTGTTTGCTTGTATTTCCCTGTCAGCTTCTTTGTGCTGCTATAAACAGTTCTCTCATATTTCATTTGGCTGCAGCATCTTCTGCCTCTCTTGCCAACTCCTCAATATACTTCCTCTTGTCTCTTTTGATATTTCGTTTTACTTCTTTGTTTGCTTCTGTGTACACTTCTTGTGCCTTGGCTTTGGAACTTCTGGTTTTGCTTGTGTTTAAATCTGCTTTCTTGCTTTTTCTGTCTTTTATCTTATTGATGGTTTCTGTTGTAATCCATGCTTTTTGTTGTTGTTCACTTTTCCCCAGTATTTCTTCACATGTCTCATTCCATACAGTTTTTATTTGCTGCCAATAGTCTTCTGTATTCTCTACATCTTCCAGCTGTTGGAGCACTTGGAATTTGTTGGATATTGTGACTGCAAATTTGTCTCTTGATTTCTTAGATGTCCTACATTAAATTGTTGTCTATAATTTTGCATTGTTGCATATCTCTTGAGTTTCATTTTTACTTTGGCTATCAGAAGGTGGTGATCTGATGCCACATCTGCTTCTCTATATACCTTTACATCGTCCAATGATGATCTAAACTTCTTGTTTATGCATATATGATCAATCTGATGTTCTGTTCTATGGTCTGGTGATATCCATGTTGCCTTGTGTATTCTCTTATGTGGAAACATGCTTCCTCGTATAGCCAGTTGATTTGAAGCACAGAAGCTTGAGAATAGTTCCCCATTTTCATTCATTCTTCCTAGCCCATGTTTTCCCATGACTTCTTTGAAGCCGGTGTTGACTGTACCTATTTTTGTATACATGTCACCAATCAAAATTGTGATGTCTCTTCTTTTTACTTTTTCCATAATTTGCTGTAGTCTAGTATAAAATGCTTCTTTCACAGACTCTTATTTGTCATTAGTTGGTGCATAACATTGGATGACATTTACATTTATTTTCTTTTTAGCTGTTTTATAAGTAGCTGTTATTATTCTGGGTCCAACAGCTTCCCATTCAATGAGTGCTTTCTGTGCTTCTTTAGATATAAGAGCTACCCCTTCACTGTGGTGTGAACTTTCGTCTACATGTCCTGAGGACAGCACCAATTCACCTGTGATGAGTTTCTTCTTGTCCACCCCTTCCACTTTGTTTCACACATTCCCAGAACCTCAATTTTATATTCCCTCATTTCTGCTGCTACTTGTGCCACTTTCCCTTGTTCGTTTAATGTCTGAACATTCCAGGTGCCAAATCTGGAAGTTCTAGAAGAAAGAAGGTTAGTCAGTAACACAGACTCCTTTTGGCTTTCTCTGTGTTGCATCATACGCCTTCCTGTGAGAGGACCTTCCCCTTTCTTTGATGGCTGTGTTTTATTTTCTTTAATTGACTTGTCCATGTTTGTTGAAGTTTTTATGTTGTACATTGTCATCTGCATATTCCAGATCTTCCAATGTAGAAAATGTAGTCCATCTTATTCCTCTTGGACTGCCCTCTGTTATTTAGTGCATCACCCAGTCTATCTGTTAAAAATAGAGTGGTTTATAAGGGGCATCCCGGTCATACTTCTGTCTTCACCTCGAAGGTTAGGTTGCTCTGCAAAACCCTTTTTTGTCACAATCACTTCACAGATATAATTTTTATGATTCGTTTTCCAAAACCACATATTTCTGAAAAAACCAAAGATGAAACTACTATAACTAATATTATTTACATATACCGGTACCAAATTCTATTTTATGTTTCCCAGAAGATTTTTGCCACTATTCATATGCTTTCATGGTAGTCATAAATACATTGTGGCTAGTTTTGACACCCAGTGCAATAATGATGGGAGTGCTGATGACAAACAGGTGTGCTGCTGAGGACACAGTTCCTATCTCTTTTTGTATAACATTTAAGATGTCTTCTGTCACTAAAGTTCTTCAAAGCTGAGGCTGCTTGAGGTCTAACAATATCAGTAGCTACATTTTCTTGTATACAAGTGTACCTAAAACAGCAGAAGCTTCAGTTACTTGGTGAAGCAGATTTGTCTTGAAATGATGAAAACAGCAGGAGCTTCAGTTAGTTGGTGAAGCAGATTTGTCTTGAAATGATGAAAACAGTAGAAGCTTCAGTTAGTTGGTGAAGCTGATTTGTCCTGAAATGATGAAAACAGTAGAAGCTTCAGTTAGTTGGTGAAGCAGATTTGTCTTGAAATGATGAAAACAGCAGGAGTTTCAGTTAGTTGGTGAAGCAGATTTGTCTTGGAATGATGAAAACAGCAGGAGTTTCAGTTAGTTGGTGAAGCAGATTTGTCTTGAAATGATGAAAACAGTAGAAGCTTCAGTTGGGGAAGCAGATTTGTCTTGAAATGATGAAAACAGTAGTAGCTTCAGTTAGTTTGTGATGCAGATTTGTCTTAAAATGATGAAAACAGTGGAAGCTTCATTTAGTTGGTGAAGCAGATTTGTCTTGAAATGATGAAAACAGCAGGAGCTTCAGTTAGTTGGTGAAGCAGATGTGTCTTGAAATGATGAAAATGGTAGAAGCTTCAGTTAGTTGGTGAAGCAGATTTGTCTTGAAATGATGAAAACAGCAGGAGCTTCAGTTAGTTGGTGAAGCAGATGTGTCTTGAAATGACGAAAACAGTAGAAGCTTCAGTTAGTTGGTGAAGCAGATTTGTCTTGAAATGATGAAAACAAAAGCTTCAGTTAGTTGGTGAAGCAGATTTGCCTTGAAATGATGAAAACAGAAGCTTCAGTTAGTTGGTGAAGCAGATTTGTCTTGAAATGATGAAAATGGTAGAAGCTTCAGTTAGTTGGTGAAGCAGATTTGTCTTGAAATGATGAAAACAGAAGCTTCAGTTAGTTGGTGAAGCAGATTTGTCTTGAAATGATGAAAACAGAAGCTTCAGTTAGTTGGTGAAGCAGATTTGTCTTGCAACACCACATGATGAAAACAGCATAACATTGAAGCAGTGACCCTCTTTACTTCAAGCAGTGAGAAGAACATTTTTTTCCAATTATTTAAAAAAACTGTCTATTATGTACACTATAATAGCCAACTCTTTGGTCCAGGAGGTCATACCCATTCACTGAATTTTTGTATTTATCTATAATTTTCAGCTTTACAATATACTTCCATGTGGTTATGGTCTCTACTTAGGCCTGAGAAAACACAAGGAAAACTGATTTCTTGGCCTTTTTATCTCTAAAGGCTGTACACAACATCTTGCTTGTTTGTGTCATGTACCATCTGTATTCAAACATAACTAAGGTGTAGAGTCTTCAGTTTCAAGGGAACATTTCTTAAGATAATGTTTGGAGTGCCATTATAGTATTGCTTCTTCTCCAGTAAGAAGTCAGTGAGTTCTCTTGAGGTGTAATTGCTGCCAGCGAATAAATGGTGATGTGTACCCAAATGGTGTATTGGGGTCTGAAAAATCTTTAGAGCTTGCCTACTGTCTGAATCCACTTTAGGATCATATGAAGTATCTCAACCAAAATATGTGAACATGTTCACCACATATCCAGTTGCTGAATCACACAAACCAAAGACTTTTATGTGATATCTGCTTTGTTTATGTGTATTATATTGCTTGTATTGCCATCTGCTGTTGTACCCTATGCCTTTTTCATCCAAACTGAGATTTTAGAACGAGTGAAAGGCATTCTGGGATTGTTGTAACAAAATGTTCATAAATGGTTCATTCTTTTCTTTACCTTGTGTATATCATCAGATACATGATGCCATAATATGATATAACTAGCAATAACCCATCAAAATTGACAGGTTTTTAATTATAGTGTGTTGTTTCTGTTACATGTATTACAGACGGTACTATTACTACTGTGGTCATTTCATTGCAGGCGACTGTCTTTAGATACTTGTAGTGAAAATAACATGGATGTATTAAATATGAAGACATGGAGTAACTTTCCTAAATGACACGTGGAGCAGTGATAATGATCTAATGGACCAGAAATTGACTAAATAATAACATATCTTGCAATTGTTCTTGCATCTTTTAAAATCTTGACTTTCCATAATCAAGCTGTTCATGAACACCTTCATTTGCGCACTTTTCTATTTTCGGGAGAGTACATATAAAATAAATAATACCATACATGCCACACCTCAGAGATGAAAAACCTGTACACAAAATTCAAGAACCCTGTACAAAGACCTGCAAAACCTGTACACAAAAAAAGACTGAAAAAATGTATCAATGGGGGCGATGCCTTTTAAAGAAGGTCTTCACTTATTTTAAAACTCAAACAATAAATGTCTGAGTTTATTTTACACTGTAAAAATGATGTGATTGTTTCATCATTTAGTCTATTTCTGTGCTTAATTATCACTAACAGACCAAGAAATCCTATGTATAAAAAAATTCTCAGACAGTAATTAGGGTTATGGGTTAGAAATCCCAAACTTTAATCTTAACTCTAAAGACGTTCAAGGTTGATATTGTCGAAGAAGATGTTCCACTGTTCTCACAACTAATGTTACTACTGACTTCATTATTATTTTTAGTGCAAAGAAAAATTGAACTAAATAATATCCTTTTATATGAAATGGAATGGTGAGGTTTCTAGGGCGGTTTAGAATTAGTTCAAGAAATATTTGACGTAATTTTAAAAATAATAAAATCACATTATGATATAAATTTAAAAAAAAAATTAAAAGCTCATAATTTCATACAAAAATGTAAATTGGCGCTAGCGTAATTTATTCTCTACCGAACTTCAGAAATGAAAATAGCCATTTTAGCCTCATTTGCAGTTTTAAATACCCACATGACTGGTTTCAACCGTCAATAAGACAACCATTGATAGTAATTTATTAATTAATAATTTAATAAAATAACTCACTGGATGATCGTAATAATGATATATCCACCAAAGAAAAATCATAATGATTTTAAAGAAAGGAATTTAAAATGAAGAGAAGTAACTCCAAAAAAACTTTTCGAGGGGCTCTGATCGGATCGAGTTAAGATACAAATTTACCTTGCTGTCATGATTTTTTTTTTCACAGTTTCAAATTTCTTTTTATATTATTATTAAAATGTACATTTCTTACACAGAAGTTTTAGTGAAATTAAGTAATATGTAGTGTTATGTATTTTGTTACCGGGGCCTGAAAGGGGAGCAAAGAATAGTAATACTGTTCCCTGCCAAGCATGTCATAGAAAGCGACTAAGGGGCCGGTTACCCCATCCCGTAAAAAATTTAAACCACAAAAAACTTCAACAAACATGGACAAGTCAATTCAAGAAAATAAAACACAGCCATCCAAGATGGGAAGGTCCTCTAGCAGGGAGGCATATGATGCAACACAGAGAAAGCCGAAAGGAGTCTGTGTTGCTGACTAACCTTCTTTCTTCTAGGAGAACTTCCAGATTTGGCACCTGGAATGTTCGGACATTAAACGAACAAGGGAAAGTTGCACAAGTAGCAGCAGAGATGAGGGAATATAAAATCGAGGTTCTGGGACTGTGTGAAACAAAGTGGAAGGGGGTAGACAGGAAGAAACTTATCACAGGTGAATTGGTGCTGTCCTCAGGACATGAAGATGAAAGTTCACACCACAGTAAAGGGGTAGCTCTTATGTTATCTAAAGAAGCACAGAAAGCACTCATTGAATGGGAAGCTGTTGGATCCAGAATAATAACAGCTACTTTTAAAACAGCTAAACAGAAAATAAATGTAAATGTCATCCAATGTTATGCACCAACTAATGACAAAGAAGAGTCAGTGAAAAAAGCATTTTATACTAGACTACATGAAATTATGGAAAAAATAAAAAGAAGAGACATCACAATTTTGATGGGTGACATGAATGCAAAGATAAGTACAGTCAACACCGGCTTTGAAGAAGTCATGGGAAAACAGGGGCTAGGAATAATGAATGAAAATGGGGAACTATTCTCAAACTTCTGTGCTTCAAATCAACTGGCTATAGGAGGAAGCATGTTTCCACATAAGAGAATACACAAGGCAACTTGGATATCACCAGACCATAGAACAGAAAATCAGATTGATCATATATGCATAAACAAGAAGTTTAGATCATCATTGGACGATGTAAAGGTATATAGAGAAGCAGATGTGGCATCAGATCACCACCTTCTGATAGCCAAAGTAAAAATGAAACTCAAGAGATATGCAAAATTATAGACAACAATTTAATGTAGGACATCTAAGAAATCAAGAGACAAATTTGCGGTCACAATATCCAACAAATTCCAAGTGCTCTAACAGCTGGAAAATGTAGAGAATACAGAAGACTATTGGCAGCAGATCAAAACTGTATGGAATGAGACATGTGAAGAAATGCTGGGGAAAAGTGAACGACAACAAAAAGCATGGATAACAACAGAAACCATCAATAAGATAAAAGACAGGAAAAACAAGAAAGCAGATTTAAACACAAGCAAAACCAAAAGTTCCAAAGCCAAGGCTCAAGAAGTGTACAAAGAAGTAAAAAGAAGTATCAAAAGAGACAAGAGGAAGTATATTGAGGAGTTGGCAAGAGAGGCAGAAGATGCTGTAGCCAAAGGGAATATGAGAGAACTGTATAACAGCACAAAGAAGCTAACGTGGAAATTCAAGCAAACAAGTTGCTTCATAAAAGACAAGAATGGAAAACTGCTCAGCAATATACAAGAGCAAATGAAGAGGTGGAAAATATATTTTGAGGACCTTCTCAATAGACCAGCTCCACATAACCCCCCGGACATCCAGCCAGCAGAAGAAGAGCTACAAATTAATGGTGAAAGACCAACGAAGGAAGAAATAAAGAAAGCCATAAAGCTTCTAAGAGATGGAAAAGCATCTAAACCTGATGGCATTCCAGCAGAGGCCATCAAAGCAGATATCGACACGGCTACAGAGATGTTATATAAATTACTTGGTAAAGTCTGGGAAAAGGAAGAGATACCAGCAGAATGGAAGGAAGGATATCTGGTTAAGTTGCCTAAGAAGGGAAATTTACAAGAGTGCACCAATTATACAGGAATAATGTTACTTTCAGTGCCAGGAAAAGTATTAAACAGGATTATCCTTGAAAGACCTACATAGTCCATTGACAAGAAACTGAGAGATGAACAAGCAGGTTTTCGACAAAACAGATCCTGTACAGACCAGATAGCCACTTTGAGAATAATAGTTGAACAAAGTCTGAAATTTAATTCACCACTATACATCAGATTTGTGGACTACGAAAAGGCATTTGACAGTGTAGACAGAGAATCACTTTGGAAATTGATGAGGCATTATGGAGTTCCCCTGAAGATCATTAATTTAATAAAGAAAACATATGAAGACATGACATTCAGAGTTCTTCATGAAGGACAGCTTACAGAACCGTTTGGGATAAGGACAGGAGTGCGACAGGGATGCCTCTTGTCTCCATTTCTTTTCTTACTAGCAATAGACTGGATTACGAGAACATCGACAACACACAACAGAAATGGAATCCAGTGGACTCTGACTAAGCAGTTGGATGATCTGGATTTAGCTGATGACTTGGCTCTTCTGTCCCATAACTGTAATCAGATGCAGGACAAATTGAAAACACTCGATGAGAGGTCACAGCAATTAGGTCTGAAAATACACAGGGCAAAGACAAAGATACTTACGTAGTCGTTCCCCTTCTACCATGAGGTGTAGAGGTTTAAAAACAAAGATAATGAGAATAAATGCAGGTAATGATAACAGGGTTGAACTTGAAGAAACACCAATACAAGATGTAGAATCGTACACATATCTTGGCAGCAATATAGACAAAGTTGGAGGGACAGACAGTGATTTCAAAATAAGAATACAAAAAGCAAGAGGAGCTTTCATTGCATTGGGAAATATATGTAGATCAAGAGAAATCGGATCCAACACAAAAATAAGAATCTTTAACTCAAATGTGAAGTCAGTCCTATTGTATGGCTCTGAGACATGGAGAACAACAAAGACAACTACCAAAAAGCTATAGACTTTCATAAATGGGTGCTTGCGTAGAATAGAGGGATTAAAATGGTATGACAAATTTACCAACGTGGAACTAATGACAAGAACTAGACAAGTGCCAGTGGAACAAGAGATGAGAAGAAGATGATGGCGATGAGGAAACCTGTTGATAGCATTACAAGGCAGTCCTTGTTCTGGAATCCCCAGGGCAAGAGAAGCAGAGGTAGACCAAGAAGCACATGGAGAAGAGAGCTGGAAACAGAGGTGAAAATGATAAGGAGAACGTGGAAAGAACTTAAGATGATGGCACATGACAGGAGGACTTGGCATGTGTTTGTTGAAGCCCTATGCTGCTTTGGGAGTGGAGGGTTATGAATGAATGTATTTTGTTGTTGCTTATAAGCAGCTGTAAATAATAAATTATGCTCAGTGCAACTTAATTGTTAAAATAATCTGTAACATGCAGGCTGCCGTCAGCATTCACGAAAAGTGATGAATGAATGACACACCACGCGGACCCTCGCAAATCCCACATCAATTGAAAAAAAGGCAGCTTGATTTTAATGGTTGATTTTTTATTCACATGGCCTAACATCGTGCCGAATCTCACAACACAAATATCAGCTATGGTGTAAAGCAAGACGATCCATTTGTATATAGTTAATAATGAGGCGAAAAAACCTGTTCATAAATTATGTATTGGGCATACACATCTGAAAATGCAAACACCTTGTACAGATTATGGGTAAACCATAGCATGTGGCATGTATGCAATACAATTATTGTCTAACTTTCAACCACAGTTGCACCCTTCAGCTGTGGTTGAAAGTTAATTTACTCTCTCGAAAATAGAAAAGTGTGCAAATGATGGTGTGCATGATGTGACCGACCGACTGACGTACATATGGCGGGAATTATGGTGCTTCATTTCTATTTCTTGAAAACATGTGACTAAACCAAAGTGTACACAATTCTGCAGATGTAGACCAGTAGTTATGAATGAAGGGTTTCTTCTTAATCCCAATATTTATTTGGACATCAGTAAAGTTATCCAGTTCAGGGCATGTGACTGTGGTCTATCTAGCATACATTAAATATTGTTTCCAAGGATTATTCTGAATATATTTGAGTTTGGCATAATAAGTGATGCACTGACATGTAATCTTTAATTTCCTCAGTAAATGAAACACTATATCATTTCAGTGAGGTTGACAGGTCAAGCCCCTTAGTCACACCTTTTGACAAAACTGAAATACATCCCATGTCAAGCCTTCAGCAATTTCTATCTACTCAAGGACATCTTGTGAGACTCTACTTACCTCTCAACTTGTAGCTGTACTGCTAACTTTATTGGTTGTTTGAAATGGGTTTTTACCCTCTCCTTTCCCTTTACTGGCAGAAAGTTTAGCAGTTGTTATGCTACCTCATACCTGTTCCTTCAGCTGCTCAGTATCCCCATCAGATTAATCACTTTCATGAATATTCTAACATGAAGTCTTAGCAAAGTCCTCATCTGAATCACTAAAACTAACTGAAAAACTACTGTCACTATAATTCTCTTCTGTTCACTGAGAAAAAAAGCTGCCATTCAAGATCATCTTATAGCTAATGTTAAGAAGATGAATCTCTTGTGATTGCTTATAAACATAAGATTAGCAGTGCTAGTAACGGCTAACAAAAAGTATAAACATTTCAGTTTTATAAATTTTTTTCCCCATTCCCTAAAGGTCACACACTGTTAAGTCATATTTTGAGTAAGAGTTAAGTGTTAAGGATTTTTTATGTACAGGGCTGATTTTTTGTACACACGCTAGTAAGCCCGCTCTTAGTGATGAGATGATTTTTCAGTTGGGGGCTTTGTGCTCTGTAATTTTGGAACATAGCTCAATCTGAGTCTGTGTCAGTGTTTATAAAAAAAATAAAAAAACTGTTCGCATGTTCTGTGAAATAGTGGGGGGAGAGACGGATGAGCTCAGCTCACGTCAAGCAGTGAGTTCGCGCATGAGCGACTTCACTGAGTTGTACTGAGACTGTAATCTCGGGCATTAAGTAACTGGTAGAGCTTCAAGACAGGATGGTCTGTCTTGTTAGTGCATCCATTGTGTGTTTTTTGAAGGGGAGAATTTGAGATACATATTCTTGAGGCCATGGATTGTACCGGCCATCATTATTATTCATATTTCCTGTGATGGATTTCCCCTGTTAATTGGATATATAGTGAGTTGCTGTGTAAGCAACCAGTGGGAGTTTTGATACGATTCATATTCTAGAGGCCATGGATTATACCGGCCACCATCATCATCACTTATAAGGATATTTCTGTAAACCTGTTTTCCATGATGGATTTTCGATGTGATTACAATGTTTGTAAGTTGTGATGTATGCAACCGATCTCTGGATATTGGGATATTTTCTAATGAACTGTATTGCAAGTTGCGGGGTACGCAACCAATCTCTGGATGTTTATGAGACTATGATTTACTGTGTTCTGCAACCTATTTACCATGGATTTTTTTAGATGTACTTACACGATTTATTATTTAATATGGTACTGAGAGTTGCTGTGTATGCAACCAATTTTCTGGATATTTTGTAACCTGTGAAGTGTGCTGTCCCTGATGTCGACGTTGCTGCGTCAATAAACTGTGTGTAAATTTAAACTAGTTCCACTATTTCCTCACCCAATGTTACCGTGGTGTGGGTGATTGAAGAATGTATACATATTCATAGAACTTATGACATTTGCATATATATGTATATACATATTTACACCTGTCGGCCGCCTGTAAGCCCGACCAAGGCTCATCGTATTTATCAGCGACCAAACTGACTTTGTCTAACCATGCCACCCTTACTCACGGAAGAATATACACTTGACACAAATATTAACAGTAGTGGTGGCCTGTTGTTAAAAAGTTGCATTTAACAGAACTACTATCGATAATAATACAGTAACACACACTCATGCCAGTGTATTTATTTGATTTAAACCAGCTTATTACCAGGGATTTTAAAATTTTCTGTTCAAATTCAGACATATATCATGCTGGCGCAAGATGTGGTTTGCAGATAAATGTAAAGAGAAAAGGGATGTGTAGTATAGTACTACTTACTTACTTACTTACTTAGTCGTTCCCCTTCTACCGTGAGGTGTATAGTACTACTTTGGGTTAGAATGAGTTAAAGCTGTTTGACCTCTACACCTCACGGTAGAAGGGAAACGACTAAGTAAGTAGTAAGTAAGTAAAGCTGTTTGAGAAAACTTGAAACTGACGTGTGGTAAGGTTAAGGCTAGTATAATGTACATACCAATAGCCAGTCTGGCAACATAAGAGACACAGTCTCCTTATCCAAACTTCTATTATTTTTTTTTTAAATGTATGAATAAATATATTGAGTTTTATCTCAGTTACAATTACAATATAGGCCCTATGGTGCCTCTATGTCCAGATAATTTCTTCGGTTGCCAAAACCTGAAGTGGCTTCATTTTTCCTGTTCAGTAGCTGTAAATAATGTCAATTTAAATTTTGAGAGTGTTTGCATGTGTGTGTTTTTCCATTTCCTAAAAGTTGTCTGTTGACACCTGTCACAGTGTAACAACAACAACAACAAATCAAAACAAAGGGATAAGAATGAAGTAGAGTAATGGGAAGGTTTGAAGTGTTTGGACAGATTTTTTAATGTGCTTTTAATATTTCATCAACAACATGTAGCACTTGTACCTCACAAGATCTTCATTTTCCCCTGCCATGCCTCACTAATCATTTAATATTTCATCAGCAATATGTAGCACTTGTACCTCACAAGATCTTCATTTTCCTCTGCCGTGCCTCACTAATCATTATATATTTGTTTTCATTCTTGCTATAATCATTTATTAGTTGATTAATTTTCAGCTTTACTTTTCCATGACCTCAAGCTCTGCATTCCCTACCAAGGCTGTTGATGACCTGCTGATACTTTATTTAGTTCTCACCTTACTTACTCCACTCTTCGCCTTTGAATATATTTTTAACTGTTATCACCTGCCCTATTGTTCCCTCTGCCATTCATGATATCCTTCTGTATTCTTACTCCTTTTTTGCCAGCTATGTTCCTAGACAGGGTGTGTCTTCTGTCTGTGGTTATAAGCATGTAGGCTTTTTGACTGGGCCATCACATATCTGGGTTTATCTCATACACAGTCCATGGTGATGTGCATCCCTTCATTTTGATTGTGTTCCCAACCATTTACATTGTAATATTGACAGCATGAGTATTCCCTGCTCATATTCAATTACTGACATAACCAGCTGATGATACAGGAGAAACAAGTCTCTGCTCCAGGTGCCTAGCAGTCATTGTTTGTAAAGCTGCCAGATCTCACTAGCACTTCTATATAATCAGCTCAACATGGTGCTTGTAAGATGGCCTATATTTGTTCTATAATTATTATATGATACTGTAATAAAAGGGAAAGATGACATTAATCAGCAAAATTGTCATGTTTAAAAGCAAAAAAAAAAAATGCTACAATGATTGGAAATTTATGCATCTGAGAACACACACCTTCATTTATTCCTGTAAGAACACACCCCCTACTTTACTTTTGTTCATGTGAAAACCCACCTCTTACTTTACATTTATTCCTGTGAGAACACACCACCTACATTTCATTTATTCCTGTGAGAACACACCCCCTACATTACATTTATTCCTGTGAGAACACACCCCCTACATTTATTCCTGTGAGAACACACCCCATACTTTACATTTATTCCTGTGAGAACACACCACCTACATTACATTTATTCCTGTGAGAACACACCCCATACTTTACATTTATTCCTGTGAGAACACACCACCTACATTACATTTATTCACGTGAGAACACACCCCCTACTTTACATGTATTCCTGTGAGAACACTTCCCCAACTTCACATTTTTTCCTGTGAGAACACACCCCCTACATTTATTCCTGTGAGAACACACCCCTACTTTACATTTATTCCTGTGAGAACACACCCCTACTTTACATTTATTCCTGTGAGAACACTAGTTTTCAATTATGTGAAGTCCTCATTAGTGCTTCTCTAACATAAAATGTGACTACACTGTACCTCACAAGGAGTTAAAAGGTAGAGAACAAGAGATCTATTGCTGACACAATAAAATAAAGTGGCTAAATGGGAAAATTTATATCAAATTACCTTTATTTATTTCATTATTCTGTGATAGAATTTAATAAAATGTAGAAATTTCTGGCAAAATGTGTAACTTGTCTGTATATCAGATTTGAAGAACAGTGCAAAAAAAAAAAAATTACTTTTGTAAAAATTACCAGATGTTTATAATAACTGAAACTTACATTCTAGCTATCAAATGGCAAAAGTGGGACCCAAAGACGCAACAATAGAGAATGCAGTCAGCGACCCATAGCTGGACTGTTTGCGTCAGGGTCAGCGAACCAGAGCTGACCAAGACCCTACTCCACCTCCAAGTGGTGGTCCTGGAAACAGGCTGCATCACTGCAGTCTGGCTGAGAGAGTAGAGATCAAAGAGGGAAGGCTAACCCGGTCCCAAAAAATGCTGTGCGGAAGTTGGATGTGTCAGCTGAAAGGTGCAAATGTTTGCAAAATCTTTGCTGTAAACGGGCACAATGCAACCAACATCCTTTTCATGACAAATGAGGAAGAAGAAGAAGATGAAATGGCAAAAGTGACATTTGTCAAACATGATCTTACTCACATTTAGTATCTCACATTTAAAAATCTCTGGTCCTTATCATCAATGTTGATGCTTTCTAACATTTTAAAATCTTCTCATGTTTTACTGTCTCAAATGCCTTAGTGTAGTGCAGTGGTTCCCAAAGTGGGCGGTACCGCCCCCCTGGGGCTTTGGAAGGGTCCAAGGGGGCGATAAGGAAAAAATGGACCAGAGGGGGGCGTTCAGTAGTAAACAGTGGGCGTTTGGTAGTAAGGTGGGGTTCAGTATTTGACAAGCTAAATTCAGTACATGCAGGGGAGAAAGGAATTGTGGATTTGAGAGACAGCATCAGTGATGCGGGGACGATGTGGATGGTTGTATTACTAGGATCATTAAGCATTCAATAGTTTCGTCCATGCGTGTCATTCTGAGCTCAGGTAACCTAGTGCCCTAGATTCTTCTATAGAAGAATCTACGGCACTAAGGTAACCATCGCTGACCATAAATGGTAATCTGGAACTGCTAGGAAAGGGGGTTAACCAAACACCTATTGTCCATTCGTTCACTCCTGAAGGAAGGTAAATGATCCATGCCGATGGCATGGACGAAATTAGATACCTGCCGGTGATTCAGAAAGTACCAACTTTGCTTTGTTGCGGAATTTGTTGCCTCAGTATTTGCGGGGGCTAGTGGTAACTAGTTACTCGCAAATTGGTAATAAATAAGAGAAAAGGTTCAAGGGAGAAAGTCTTTAAGGGTACTTGGCATTATAAATCAGTCTTTGATCCTCTGAACCGGCTTTCCTACTTTACATTCAGACTTTCATAAATCGACTGGCGCGATGTACGTTTCCCGTCTATTTCAACTTTGCGCTGGCTATGAGCAAAACCAACAAACTTTCTCAGCTTTTCTTGTGAACAGTGGTTTCAAATAAGCGTGTACCGGGTATCAAACAATTTCATCCTGTCGATAAGGTAAGTTTTCTTACTTATATTTTTTGTTTGTTTGCGCAGAGCTAGCATCAGTTTTACTAACATTAATTATTAATTAAGCAGATACATTTTGATACAGATTTGCCGTATATATAATATTTCTGTTCAATCCATTATATTACATCCTTTTAATTTGTTACCGGGATCTCCACACTTTGTAGTTAGGCTACTGTCTCTCAATTTTTAAATCTGAAGACCTATCAATATAGTGCGCTATTTTATATTTTGTTCATATTAAATAACTATTATTATACTTTATGAAATGATTATTGGATTACTTCAGTGTTGGTGTGGCTGTTGCTAATTGTGTTTTTTTTTCTGATTGTTGTAGTTTTCTAATTTATTTATGGCTGTGGTTAAGAAACTTTATAAAATAGAAGAGTAAACTGGTAAGAACATCTGTGTCAACATTTTTGTAAAGCCACTTTTAAATCAGCTTTTGTTGTTTACTTGACGAACATTTTTTTTATCTGCAAAATTGTAAAATCAATTCTTTGTTCTAGAATTCAGAACAAATATGGCAAAAGCAGAACAAACCAAAAAGAAGTGCAGACAATACAGCGTGGAATATCTGAAATATGAATTTATTCCAGCACTAAATAACCAACAACTGCCAATGTGTCTATTATGTGAGATGGCCTTTTCAAATGAGGCGATGAAACCTTCCAGACTACTTGAACATTTGAAAAAAATTCACCCAGATAAAACAAATAAAAGTTTGACATATTTTCAGTCACTTCGTGAAAACTTTCAGAAACGTAAAACTGTCTGTGACATGTTTGTCAATACTTCACAACAAAGCTGTGATGGTTTGCGAGCTTCAAACAAAATTTCATTGCTGATAGCTAAATCTGGAAAGTCTCATACAATCGCAGAAAATTTGATTTTGCCAGCTATAAGGGAATTTGTGAGTACAGTTATGCAAAAGTCACCTGAACAAATAATTATAGCAATTATTCTGTTTAGCAATACCTCTGTTAAAAAAAAATAGATAAAATGGCTGAGAATGTTGAAAATACATTGTGCAACATACTTAGGACAACAAAATTTGCATTGCAGTTGGATGAGTCAACTTTGCCTAGCAACGAATCTTTGCTTCTTGCCTATGTTCGCTTCGTAAAAGATGAAAGCTTGGTTCAAGAGTTGTTATTTGCTAAGCAACTAGTAACTGATACAAAAGGGGAGTCAATATTTCGTGTAGTAGATAAATTTTTCAAAGAGAAGGACATTCCACTTACTAACATTTTTGTGCAACAGATAGGGCACCATCAATGATAGGTTGTTACCACGGGTTTATCGCTTTCTTAAGAAACTGTACCTATTATATTTACAATATACTGTATAATTCACAGACAACATCTTGTCGCAAAAAATCTAAGTGATCGGCTTCACAAATCATTAAATACTGGTATCGCAACGATTAACAAAATTAAGTCCCATGCTCTCAATTCTCGACTATTTTGAGAGCTTTGTACTAAGAATGATGAACAGTTTGAACGTTTGCTGATGCACACAGAATTTAGGTGGCTTTCAAAATAAAATTGTCTGAGACGCTTTTATGCTCTTTTTGAAACTGGTAGAATTCTTCAAAGATTCGCATGTTTCACTCCGTACAGAACTAATGAATATCAGGCATGACATTGCATATTTGTCAGATTTATTCACAAAGTTTAACGAAATAAATCTACAACTGCAAGGAAATGATATTAATCTTATAAAAGTCAAATCTGTCGTCTCCACGTTTCTGGTCAAATTAACGCTTTTCAAATGTAATATTGGCCGTCACGAGTTCATCCAATTTCCCAGCCTCTTAGAGTTGGAAGAGAAAGACAAAATACCAGAGGATAATCTTCAAGTACATTGTGCATATCTAGATATGCTGCCTAAAGACATGTCTCAAAGGTTTCAGGATCTTCTTTTGATCACAATTCCAGACTGGATAATAAATCCATTCATGGACGTGTGCAGTGAGGAACTAGGATGGGTGAAGAGAAACTGATATCGCTACAAAATGATGTTGGGCTTAAGCCAATGTTCACAAAATCATATCAAGACTTTTGGCTGCAGAAAGAAATCTCTGAACGCTATCCTGCAGTGTGGGGAAAGGTTAAGATGTTCTGTATTGCCTTTCCAACGTCGTATTTAGTAGAGCGTGGTTTCAACGTGGTTGTACAACTTCGAAGCAGAGAAACAGACTGCAGATTACTGAACATGGGGATCTGAGACTCCTTCTAAGTAACTTTCAGCCTGATGTTGAGAAGCTGATATCACTACACCAGGCACATCCATCTCACTGAAGTTAAAAATGAAGTAAGTTTGTTACTAATTTACTTTCGCATACTGCTGTTTGTTTTACAGCATTAAGTAATTAAGTTTTTCTTTTAAAATTGAGTTAATAAATAAGCATATCTGTAGCTTTATATTACAATGCGATAAACTGAGCAATTAGTTGTTACTGTATTAACAGTTGCTCTTATTTTTCACTCTTTACATTTTTTATGTAATGTGGGGACATGCAGGGGGGCACTGGGGACATGCCCTGGGAGCCAAGGGGGCGGTGACCCAAAAAAGTTTGGGAAACACTGGTGTAGTGTATAAAGCACAAGTATAGATAGATTATAAGTAGAAGTTATAATTAAAATAAAAATTATCATATACATATTTTGCATGCACTTGACAGCTCTGAATGATTCAGAAGAAAATCAGTACAGCAAACATTGTTGAATGTGACGTTGGACATACTACCAATAAACGTATACCTTTTCTTATATTTTCAGGTTGTTATATTTTTTTCACCATTATTAAAAAAAAAAACATTTGAGTGATATTTCTTGTGATATCAGTATCTCAGATAACCAGCATGTAACTAATTGTCTAAGATTTTGTTATCTATAATTCATTTTTCTTTTCAGATTACAAAGAAATATGGAACAGAAGATCCCATTCTTGGATCAAAAAATAAAACAGGATATCATTACAGATTTTAAAGTGAGTATTCTGTTGAATTCTTGACAACAAATTTGTATACAGCCATAGCCAAAATGAGTTAAACTGAGAAATCTGTTAAAATATTGTCAATTTAAACATTTTATTACTTATTGCTGGGTTCTTTGTATTTTATTGTCAATAACAGTGTAGTATATGTAGTTGTAATATAAGGTCCTCATCAGGGACAGAGGCATAAAAGAGTTGAGAAAAGACAGTAATTTAAATACATTAAAGTGTTCATGTAGTTGTCAAACTGGGGCAGTGTTTAAGACTGAAATGGTTTGTTTCAACCTTGAATATGTTCAATGTTTTGTTTTCAGGGACACACTGTGGAGACAACGTTTAAGACTAAAATGGTTTGTTTCAAACTTGAATATGTTCAATGTTTTGTTTTTAGGGACACACAGTGAAGATAGTTGTCAAACTGGGGCAATGTTTAAGACTGAAATGGTTTGTTTCAAACTTGAAAATGTTCAATGTTTTGTTTTCAGGGACACACAGTGGAGGCAATGTTTAAGATTGAAGTGGTTTGTTTCAAACTTGAATATGTTCAATGTTTTGTTTTCAGGGATACACAGTGAAGATAGTTGTCAAACTGGGGCAGTGTTTAAGACTGAAATGGTTTGTTTCAAACTTGAATATGTTCAATGTTTTGTTTTCAGGGACACACTGTGGAGGCAATGTTTAAGACTGAAATGGTTTGTTTCAAACTTGAATATGTTCAATATTTTGTTTTCATGGACACACAGTGAAGATGGTTGTCAAACTGGGGCAATGTTTAAGACTGAAGTGGTTTGTTTCAAACTTGAATATGTTCAATGTTTTGTTTTCAGGGACACAGTGAAGATAGAAATTGAAGGTGAGGAAGATGGTCATGTTCCTGCAGGGAGAGAGAGTATTAGGACCAGTTCCACATCTGTATATCCTGCTAGGGACATTTTACTCAGTAATGCTTTACAACTTTTTAACATAAATGTAACCTGTGCTCAATGTGTTACCACTATCAACAAATACGTAACATAATAAGTTATTTATACACATCCACCACAAGCAAACATGTATTAGACATCACAGTAACATCAAAGAAAAGTCAATAACACTAATCTTGATTTCAGAAAAAAATTACAATGAACCTTTACTGATGAAAACAAAATGTCATTTGTATACAGTTCAATCTTGTTTACACAGTTACTGAAAGTTCATCATAAGTAATTGATTTAAGTTCAGTGGTTCTACAAAGTTATTGATTTTTTTATCATTAGGACTTTTATGAAGTTGTTAGTTCATGGTGGTTTTACCTATGGTAGCTAGATTCCTGACTGCAATCACAGTCACTCCTGATTTTTCCAGGTGTGGGAAAAGGTTGTGTGGTGTGAATAGAGCTATCTCAGGGTTCCAATGCTTTCTTTCCCTGATCTAAGTTTCTTGTCATCGATGAAAATGGAAACTCTATGTGTAGACTACCCTAAAGAACCACTTGGTTGTACTTTGTTGCGAACAAAACAAGATTTTGGCAAAAGTAAATGTTGAAGGAAAATATTTCTAACTTCTTGCCAAAGTATGTAGAGTGTTGCAATGCTGGCACCTGAAGTGTAGAGTATCACCCCCTAGACACCAGGGATGATGAAGGCGGAGAAGTATGGTGTCTTTGGTCTGGTTTGTGTATATGTTGTAGATGTGTAGTCAAACAGGTACAGTTCCCAACAGGGACGTCACATCAACTCACGACGTAGAAAGTCAATGAATCTTATAACAGCTAGTGACGTTTCCATCATTTATTGGACGCCACAATGACAAGGTGTGTAGACATTAATATGTAGGTACATCATAGGTACTGTAGAACAGTCATCATTACATCGACATAGTCAGCACAACACTGGACAGCACACAGCATCATAATAATGGTGAATCATATGAGTATCATTACATCATAAGCGGCTGTAAATGTAGTCAGGTGGAAACCTCCATCCCTTTCTATAATAGCCGGAATATATATGCGTAGGAGATCAAATCCACTCTCCTTTTTCTGACCCCCAGCAAGACAGGCATATCTTCTGAAGTACATAAACAATGTCCTCTAAGTTCCTTTAGTCAACCAAGGTATCAAACCTAGACCGAACAGCAAAGTTCAACAAGTAATAGTCCCTAGGACATGCATCAACCCGATGCATAACAACGTGGTGATTCGTGAGCTGAAAAAACTTCTCATAATGTAGACTCTTTAGTGAACAGGCTACAAAAATGTCAATCTCGAAAGATGGCGATAATGTTAATCAAATAGCAATTACCTTTTCTTCAGGAATACACATAACTCACTCGCCTCCAGGCGCTTCGAATCACAAAGGGGATATCATCACGGAGGAACAAACAATATAGAAGACTTTCCATTCCCCGAACATTATAATCACAGACGCTGAAAAAGCGTCCTGCTTTCTCGATCAAATCTGCGACACTAGTGGGCGGAAGCTTCTTCAAAACCACAACCAAGATCTGACATGCGCAGACGCGCTTCCCGTGAGAACAATTCAGACAACTTCGAAGCTTAGGGCATATACTAAGAACGACATTTAAAATCGAGCCTTATAAGGATAGGAATAAGCAACATTGCAGGTTGCCAATTGTTTCTAAGAAAACGAAGGACCTGTTCGCTCCTTAAAAGGACACGACCCGAGATCTGTCAAACATTACTACTGGCATCTTTAGGGCATAAGAATAGATAACCACCTAAAGTCAAAAGTGACTTCAGTTCCCTGAGTTATGTCCCTTCCATTACAAAAATTTGGGAACACAGATAATCATAGCAAAATTATTGTGCAACATACTACCACGACCTCCCGATAAAAAAAAGTGAAACATTAAAAAAAAAAATAATATCCAAGAGCAAGTGGCTCAAAACGCACGAATTATGCGCGGATAAATAGACAAACTGCCTAACCATGAGGCTAAATCGACACATAAAGTGTCAGGTGAGAATATATCTCATTAGAGAAAAATATTTCTCTAGATATACATATATCGGGGAGGCGCCACCAACCACACATCATATAGCTGGCACTCTAGCATGTAAACACAATACAGTAGAACTCCATTTATCCGAACCCCATGGGACCGAGCATCGTTCGGATAATCAAATGTTCAGATAATTGGATTACATAATGTATCGAGTACATGTACACATATTTCTAAAAATAATTAACCATCACAAGGAAAATACACTATAAAACATATTTACTTGTACTGTAACAATAATACCCACACTGTATTAGATCACTGTATCACCAAAATCTTTCATTACACTGCAGTGCATGTACTACTTGTACAGTATTATTTATTTATTTTAAAAAAAAAAAAATATTTTCAAAATAACATTACAAACGATTCAAAACCAGGCACAACTTACGTATACATGTACTTGCACAGATGTAGCCCACTATTTAAAATAATGAGGAATCCTCTTTTGCACCAAACTGGATAGTCTCCTTTTGGCTGCTAAGTCCCGCATTCTCTTCAACAGCAGAAGCTGTGTAGGACAGCTGTCATCTTCTTGCTCGTACCAAGCCATCGCTGTTTCTAGTGCTATAAAGGCCTCTTCAGGACTTGGTCGACGTTTTGGGTTTTCTTCATAATTTACCAGTACATCATGTACTTCAGAGGAGTCTTCATCGTCGGTCACTACATGCATTTGGTTTTCTTCTTGCACAAAAGACAACATTTCTTCGTCATTCAAAAACTGAAAACCAGAATCATTATCATCTTCTAGCCACAAGTGTGCATCATCTTTGTCACAGTCCGAAAATCCGGGCATTGCTTGAAACAGTTTCACAACATCATTTATACAATCATCATTTGTGTCCACTGCAGTAGTTTCATTGCCTCCTTTTTTCCCAAGCAATCTTTTCCAAGCCTTGTTGAGATTATCTTGTGACAGAGTGGTCCAAGCATCAGCTAACATATAGCAGCAGTCTTTAAAATTAAGCTTTTTGGAAAACGCCACCACACTTTCTTCATCTTCAGCCAACAATAAACGACGCAGGACTTCCTTCTTGTACATCTTTTTAAGCTTTGCTATAACACCCTGATCCATTGGTTGAATCAGTGCTGTTATATTGGGAGGCAGAAACATTACTTTAAAATTTGCATCAACTGCAGTCAATGTATCCATCTCTGGATGAGATGGTGCATTGTCCAGTAGAAGAATTACTTTTCCAGTTTTCTTTTCTTGTTCTCTCACCCTCTTCACATTTGGGATGAACTGATTTGTATACCAATCAAGAAATATTTCACTATTCATCCAAGCACTCATCTGTGCTTTGTAGCACAATGGGAGACATGTCACATTCTTTAAACAACGTGATTTTTTTGGCTTTGCCGATCATTAGCACTGGTAAACGAAGACTTCCACTGCAATTCGCGGCTACCAAAATTGTTACTCTCTCTTTGCACTTTTTAAACCAAGGGGCAGCTGCTTCACGCTGAGATGCAAGTGATTTTTGAGGCAATTATTTCCAGTATAAGCCAGTCTCATTGGCATTATACACATCATCGAGTGAATAACCTTTTTCTTCCAAAAAAGCCAAGAATGTTTCTTTAAAATTTTCAGCGGTAGTTGCATCGCTAGATAAAGATTCCCCTTGAATCTCCAATTCTCGTATGCCATGACGAGATTTAAAGTTTCTTAACCATCCCTGGCTAGCCTTGAGGTCAGGAGGACTGTCAAGTTGATTGTTGAACTGAAGTGCCTTTTCATACAATAGAGAGCCAGAGATAGGTTCCCCTTTGCTTCTTCTTTGCACAAACCATGTATACAAAGCCTCTTCCAATTTCAAATCTTTCGCATTTCTCATGGTTTTACATTTCTTCGACCCATTTTCACTATCCAATTTCGATGCAAAACTCATAATTTTATCCTTGTTACTTTTGATGTCAGAGACGGTAGCTTTCCCAACATTGAAAATCCTCGCAAGTGTAGACACAGTTTCTCCTTTTCCTAGTCTCTTGATAATTTTTGTTTTCATTTCAATTGACAAAACATTGTGGTTCCTTTTATATGCTTTAGGTCTACTGGAAGATGCCATATCGCACAGAGAAATACTTGTACTCCAAAATTATTCTGCTGTAGTAGCAGACACAATTATTTTAAGTTGAACTGTCTGTTTAGCCAGTGTTCTGCCTAGAATGCACACGTACACTGGATTGGTAAACCAGATATTAACTGACTTTATGATCTAACTGCCTTCCTGTACGTAAGCGACCGACCATTAGCCCATCCCATCCTCTACAAATTGTTCGCACACATTTGAAGCTTGCCGCATCAAAATATTCAGAAATGTAGTCTAACGTGACTGGTGGCGCCTGATTTTTTTTTTTCCCTGGAAAAAGTGTTCGGATAATTGGGAGTTCGGATAATTGGGGTTCGGATAAATGGAGTTCTACTGTATATATATCTCATATGCAAGTGTAATAACAATCATTATCAAATATAATAATCTTCAAAAGGATGTTCACATTGATAGCAAATATTACATTACTTAACCATGTAACAATATTACAGTACATAATAAAATACGTTGAATAGACATGAAGATCTAGGTCTACCAGTACCGGACACGTCTTCTGTCTTCTCATAGGTAAGTACATCTTCCATAAGTCTTTACACTTGACAAGGAGTAAAGTATCTTCTCAGACATCAATGACTTGCTGAGAAAATACAATCAATATAATACTATTTAACAACCATTAAGTTTCATAATATACAATGCATTATTATTCATGATTGTGGCCGAGTAAACTTTCGGCCCTTATATTGCCTACTCAGCCTTCCTCTGTTATATTAAAGAAGGTAACAGAAGAAGGTGATAACAAAACACAATTAATATGAGTTCACATAAAGTGAGGACAGATGTGCTAATGTATTGTAATAATATAGAAGTGTTATGGATTTGAAGTATATTTGGAAATATATTCCAGAAATGTTAGTTGGAATCATGTGGGCATCTAGACAGAATGTCTGCCATTACATTATCTGAACCACGGATAGCTCATACCGTGAAGTGAAAAGGTTGAAGAGCAATAGCATATCGAGTGGATCTCGAACTCTTCAAGTTTTTAGTTTGAATAGCTGTAAGAGCTTTTTGATCAGTTTCTAGAATGAAATGTGCGCCCAGGAGGAATCTTTGTAGTTTGAGAATTGACCAAACCATAGCCAATAATTCACGGTCTAGAACCGAGTAATTCATCTCTGCCGCATTTAGTTTTCTAGAAATGTACATAACAGGATGCAGAGTATTTGCATATTCTTGCATCAGTGCTGCTCCAATCCCAGTGGATGAAGCATCACTCCGAAGAACAAAAGTCCTATCAAGAGTAGGTAATCGTAAGATGGGAGGAGAAGAAAATATATTCTTGATTTGGTCTAGTGAAGATTGGCATTCTTCAGACCAACGGACCAGATTAGGCGAACCTTTCTTCAACAATGTTGAGAGAGGTGCCATAATTGAAGATAGATTCGGAATGAATCTCCCATAAAATTGGACTAAACCCAAGAGACTACGAACTTGTTTCTTCATCTTAGGTACAGAGATGTTCAGTATTTTCGAAGTATTGTGGTCTTCTGTCTTCAAAAGACCATGACCAACACGATGACCCAGGAAAGAGATTTCACCATACCCAACATAGGCTTTAGAGGGTTTAGCTGTCAAATTATACTCACGTAGAGTGGACAGTAAGTCATATAAACCCAAGTAGTGATCTTCCCATGAATCACTGAAGAAACAGATATCATCTAAGTATGCGATGACATCTGAACGATGAGAAAGAATTCAACGCATCATGCGAACGAAAGTAGCAGGGGCGTTTATAAGGCCGAAAGGCATAACATTCCATTGAAACAGACCCCTAGGTGTTGAGAAAGCAGTAAGAGGTTTGGGGCACGATCTGCCAAAGGCACTTGCCAATAACCTTTAGACAAGTCAAGTTTAGTGAAGAATCTAGAATTAGAAAGTCTAATAAGCAGATCTTCTAGTAAAGGCATCGGTTCAGCATCGAATTTTGTGACTTGATTCAACTTGCGATAATCAATGCAAATGCGTATGTTCTTGTCTTTCTTCCGGACAATAACCATGGAAGAAGAATTTGCTGAAGTCGATGGTTCAATTATGTTTAATTGAATCATTTCATCTAATTCTTTTTCGACTTGTGACTGGAAGTGTATAGGGATAGGATAAGGTCTAACCCTAATAGGATTATTGTCAGTGAGAATTATGTCATGTTCTATGACATGTGTGTGTCCAGGGATGTCAGTAAGGACATCCTGAAATGTTTGTAACATCAAAAAGACTTGTCAATGTTCCTCAACTGAAAGATTAGGAGAAACAGAAACGTTTTTCCAGGATTCCGTGGAATGTAGTGGAACCACTGGAAGAGGAAGATTGACATCAGAAAAAGTAGTTTCCTCATCATGTATTACTGACAGGGATGAGTAATGACCATGAGGTACTGAAGAATCGTCCGTCGCCTGGAAAAAAGCAGCAAATAGTCTGGACGTTCATGAAATTCCGTAAGCATGTTGATATGGAAAGTTTTATGCTTTCCATCAATATCGACAACATAGTCAACATCGGAAATTCTTGAGACTATTGTATATGGACCTTTCCATGCAATAAGAAGTCTATTTTCCCTACTGGGAAGTAGGATGAATGCTTTGTCACCTGGACAAAGTTGTCGTAGACATCTATTCTTATTTGCAAACTGCCTTGCCTTTTCTTTAGCAATTTCAGATGAAGTAGTTGCTAGTTTGCATGCCTCGATGATCTTTTGCCTCAGAGCAATGACATACTCATATGAAGATTGAGTGTCATCGCTAATATCATTGGCAGTGATAAGATCGTGTAGTAAAGACAGGGCCGCGCGGTCGCGCGCCAAAGACAAGTTCAAAGGGAGAAAATCCTGTGTGTTCATTAGGGACCTCTCTATAAGCAAAGAGAGCCGTGGGTAAAACCCTGTCCCAATCTTGAGGATGATCTTCAGTTATCTTACCAAGCAAAGTCTTGAGTGTTCTATTCAAACGCTCAACTAACCCATTAGACATAGGATGGTAGATACTACTGAGAGATCGTTCAATATGTAAGGTAGACATTACCTGTGACATAGTGTCAGATATCAGTTGAGTGCCATGGTCTGACAATATTTCTCTGGGGAACCCCAAGCGAGAAAATATCAGCCAAAGAGCATCTGCGATATCAGCAGTAGAAATGCTCTTTAGAGGGATAGCCTCTGGCCAACGTGTGCACATATCGACACATGTAAGAATAAACTGATGTCCTCTGGCCGACTTGATCTTAAAAGGGCCAGTAATATCTATAGCCATTTTCTGAAACGGCCGAATAGGGATGTAGCAGCCTGGATAGGCGCAGAATGTCGTGGTCCTCTAGATTTGACTTCTTGAATACCTTACATGATCGGCAGTAAATACGAATGTCCTTGTTTACAAAAGGCCAAAAGAAAGCCGCAAGGACTCTCGACTTTGTACAGGAAAAACCTATATGTCCAGCACATTGCGAGTCATGAGCATGTTGCAGTATTTGCAATCTTATGCTCTTAGGAACAAGAATTTGCGAATGTGCAGAAGTAGTCGAGTCTTGTACCATACGTATAAGTACACCGTTCTTCATAGCAATCCAAGATTTTCTATTTGTATCCTGATTTGGATCACCTTTTTTTGCAAGAATGAAGAATTTTTTTAGAGAAGGATCTTCTTCTTGTAATTTTATGAAAGAGTCACGAGAGATAACCAAGTGACTATCTTGGCTATGAACTTCATTATTACTAGTCAATGAAGTTTGAGGTGTCTGTAGAGCTTGTGCTCTTGTGACCACTGCATTGGTAGCTTGCATATTATGATCTTCCCAAGCAGCAATCTGCTGTGGGGTACATTCCCTAACTCTGTGAATACGACTGATAATAAGGTCCGCAATAGGATTAGGCAACAGACAAGCATGCACATCTCCCGTAAAGAAAGGAGTGGCAATGTGAATTACAGCCGTAGGATATTTCTCTAAAGTGCCGCCAAATGTGACACATTTAATTACTTTTCCTGTAGCACAAGATGGATCTACAAGAGTTTGTCTAACACCAATAGTGGTGCATCCGGAATCAAAAAGTATTGAGATCGGATTATCATTTACAAGACCTTTATGTAGGATTAGAGAACCTCTCCCGTCATGTGCAACTGCAGCAGGAAGAGCGGGAAGAGTGTGACCACAGCTCAAAGTAGTTATAGTAGTCGGCTCGAACAGAGTACTGCATTGGGGGCATTTGTTTGCTCTCCCAAAGTCAAAGGCAGAACATGTGACAGCGTCAGAGTTTTTATTATCAACAACCTGATTACAGGATTCCTGTGATTCTTGTTGTACAGAGTTAGCCTGCTGATATCTCTTTTTTTTATATTGAGATCTACCGCGACTAATACCTCTGAAATTATCAGAGTTAGTATTATCTCTGAAGCTATTGTGTTCTCTATTGTCACTGTTATCCTGGTTAGAACTCCAGTTTCCATGATTACTATCATGTCCACATTGATGCGAACATCTATTGGCTTGGTTTTGAGGCCTCCGTGAGGAATAGCCTCTATTATTATATCCTCTTCTGAAATGCCTATAATTATTAGGTTGAAAGTAACGAGGACTGTCAGCTCGTCTCCAATTCTTCGAAGAAGAATCACCATGAAATTGATCGCCATAATTCTGAACGTAATTACGGTTACTCTTCCTATCAAAATTTTGTTGAGTACCTTAGAATTTACGAACAAAGTTTTGACCATATGGTGCTGCCGAAGCAACTGGCAAACCTTCTTTCACCTTAGAGTTACTAATAGTTATGTGGGAGTGCGCAGTGACATACTGGCAACAGAATTCTTCCATTTCTTTTATGGTTTTAGGTTTACGCTCATGAAGGAAAGCAAGAAAAGACTCATTGACAGAAGACATAACTTTGTCTCTAAGTATTAAGTCCATAAGTGCTTCATAAGTATGTTCTGTCTTAGACAGCTCAACCCAACTTGTAAAAGTGAGACGTATTTTTGCAATGAACTCAGAGAATTCTACTCCAGTTTCTGGCAACATATTTTTAAAATGCAGACGATAGCCGTCTTCGTTAAGTTTGTACTTCTTTAACAAAGCGGCCCTGACAACCTCATAATTGTTCTTGTCAGGATCATCCACCATGCTTAGCATACTCAGAGCTTCGCCTCTTAGTATGTTTGACAACTGATCAACATAAAGTGATTTGTCTATGTTTGTTCTATTTGACCGTTCAAATCTGTCCAGATAGAACGTTATGTCATCACTAGAAGGACTAAATGGTGGTAGCTTAATCTTAAAAGTGTTAGCATTAGCCTTATCAGAAGATGAACCCTTATTTAGATCATTAGCATTACTCATGTTCATCAATTTTAACTTCTCCAACTCTAAAGCTAAGAGTTTTTCTTCATGCTCCATTTTTGCTTTTCTCTCATCAGCCTCTCTTTGTAACTTCCTTTCTTCAGCCTGAGCTTGTATTTCCAGTCTTTTATTTTCAGCATCCAATTGTAATTTTCTCTCCTCAGCTTCAGCTTCCCTTTGTTTCTGTTCAGCCTCTCTTTTTTGTCTTTCCATTTCCATTTGGAATTTCCTTTTATCTGCCTGCATCTGCAGTCTCAGATTCTCAGAATCTATTTTCTTTTGCTCAGCTTCTGCTTTCTGTCTCTTTTCCTCAGACTTCAGTGCCTTGTTATATAGGGTAGTCGCATATTCCTCCAATTTATCACCAGTCTTTCCAAGGGATTTACCCTGCTCAATAAAGTACTCAAGTGTAGACATGTTGTCTAAAAATATGAGTCCAAAACCTGAAATAATTAACTAACTTATTTCAAACTTAATAGTAACAAGTCTTAAATCAAGCACTTGTGTACTCACAACACATTAACCCAAACTCTGTGGGAAACAAGTCTATTATAAAGAACTTGTATATCAACTGTATTGCAATATCAACAACCAATTCTTTCTCATAGGTGCACTTCACAGCTATCAGTGCATCACTCTATGACCTTCAGTTAATTATCGCCAGTGTATTACACAATTAATTGTGCATGAGCATAATCCATCGATTAATTACTATAAGTGTATTCCACGGCTAATAGTGAATGATAACAATAACACTGTAAACAATAACACTGTAAACAATAACAATGTAAACAATAACAATGTAAACAATAGCAATGTAAACAATAACAAAGATCAGAAACAATACAAAAACATTCGCAGAAATCAACTAAAATGAACAGCAAAAAGTAAAGAAAATATCACAAAAAATGTGATGATATCTGCGAGAAGATGACACAAAACACAAGACACCACAATGTATAAATATAAATGGTGTAAAGAACTAAACAATAGGAAGGAAGAGGCTAACAAATACAAACAAATTAAAACAAAACTAAAGAATGCAAAAAAATGACGAAAACAAAACTGCACATGTCATCACAACTAAATAAATATAGCAACAAAAGTCGCTAGCAAATTTCGCAAAAGAAATTTGCAGAGTCCCTACAGAAAACGCTCGCAATAGACAACCTCTGTTACGTGGTATAATCTAAGTGAGACACCGCCCAACCGAAAACCCACTAATTATAAACATATAAATATACAAATAACATATAAACATATATCATATAACAAAAGAATGTGAAGAAACAGAAGGCTCAGTAGAAGTATAAGGGCACAGTTCACAAACAAAACAGGCCACTTAACTTATGGAAATCCAATCATCAGTACAGCAGAAAAAACTGATGACAATCAGCGTCCTAAGGAATGAAGATCCAACGATGATGGTACATCTGAACTAATTCAAAACTGCCATGACAATGGTACTTGAGCTTCTGAACAGTAATGAGATACAGTACTTGGCCTTCTCAAGAACTCGTAAGACTGTGGAACTTGGCCTTCACAAAACGACAGCAACAACTTGATTCCTAGACAGCAGCAACTTGATCTTCGAAGGAACGTTACAGTTCTAAATGTATGCTGCAACGCCGGGTACTGTCAATTTTCTTGAGTCAGCTTCAGCCAAAAAGTGAAGTTCCAACAAGCTACCGGGAAACGCCGAGTACTTTCAGGATTCTGTATGAAGATGTCTTGGAGAATGCTGTATGTTGATATCTTGTAGAATGAAGCGGGTAAGGGATCCCGTGTATGCTGGCACCAGACCAAACCAGCTTATGGCCACCAAATGTTGAAGGAGAATATTTCTAACTTCTTGCCAAAGTATGTAGAGTGTTGCAATGCTGGCACCTGAAGTGTAGAGTATCACCCCCTAGACACCAGGGATGATGAAGGCAGAGAAGTATGGTGTCTTTGGTCTGGTTTGTGTATATGTTGTAGATGTGTAGTCAAACAGGTACAGTTCCCAACAGGGACGTCACATCAACTCACGACGTAGAAAGTCAATGAATCTTATAACAGCTAGTGACGTTTCCATCATTTATTGGACGCCACAATGACAAGGTGCATAGATATTAATTCGTAGGTACATCACAGGTACTGTAGAACAGTCATCAATACATCGACATAGTCAGCACAACACTGGACAGCAGACAGCATCATAATAATGGTGAATCATATGAGTATCATTACATCATAAGCGGCTGTAAATGTAGTCAGGTGGAAACCTCCATCCCTTTCTATAATAGCCGGAATATATATGCGTAGGAGATCAAATCTACTCTCATTTTTCTGACCCCCAGCAAGACAGGCATATCTTCTGAAGTACATAAACAATGTCCTCTAAGTTCCTTTAGTCAACCAAGGTATCAAACCTAGACCGAACAGCAGAGTTCAACAAGTAATAGTCCCTAGGACATGCATCAACCCGATGCATAACAACGTGGTGATTCGTGAGCTGAGAAAACTTCTCATAACGTAGACTCTTTAGTGAACAGGCTACAAAGATGTCAATCTCGAAAGATGGCGATAATGTTAATCAAATAGCAATTACCTTTTCTTCAGGAATACACATAACTCACTCGCCTCCAGGCGCTTTGAATCACAAAGGGGATATCATCACGGAGGAACAAACAATATAGAAGACTTTCCATTCCCCGAACATTATAATCACAGACGCTGAAAAAGCGTCCTGCTTTCTCGATCAAATCTGTGACACTAGTGGGCGGAAGCTTCTTCAAAACCACAACCAAGATCTGACATGCGCAGATGCGCTTCCTGTGAGAACAATTCAGACAACTTCGAAGCTTAGGGCATATACTAAGAACGACACTTAAAATCGAGCCTTATAAGGATAGGAATAAGCAACATTGCAGGTTGCCAAACGTTTCTAAAAAAAACGAAGGACCTGTTCGCTCCTTAAAAGGACACGACCCGAGACCGGTCAAACATTAATACTGGCATCTTTAAGGCATAAGAATAGATAACCACCTAAAGTCAAAAGTGACTTCAGTTCCCTGAGTTATGTCCCTTCCATTACAAAAATTTGGGAACACAGATAATCATAGCAAAATTATTGTGCAACAGTAAGCCTTTGCAACTACCGCTGCTAGGTCTACGAAATGAGTTCTCTCGTGACCAACATTTTCGATTGCAGTGTCTGGGCCTAGTGAGCTCTAGGGTTAAATACAAAAAATCTCATTTTCAGCTGACAGATGTATGGGACCACAAACCATCTTTCCTAAACAATTTCTCATCTGAAATGAATTAAATCCTGAACACTCTTCCCTTGAAAGAGGGTCAGGGAAATACATTTTCTTTACCGTGGTTTAAGAGCATGAAAACTAATTATAATCACTACTACTGTGAAGCAGCCACCATATCAATTACATCCTATTTATGTTAGCTGCCCAGCAACTATCTGTTCTATTCAAGTCAGGTCAACAACTTTTCGTGTGGCGGAAATATCCACTGATTTTGTAATAGAAAAGAGGGAAGTTTAAACTACTGTATGTGCATTAATCTTTATTCATTGGTCTAAAATAATTTTACAGATTTCATGCAAAGTACCATCCATATGTAGATTTTCATTGTTTTATAATAGTTAAACAGTGTCAAATTATCCTTTAATTTGTGATAGAGGTGATTTATTTATTTATTTTCTGAAAACTTGTTAAGGAGTAACTAAACATTATCTCCCCTTAATTTGATCTGTGCAGCATGCCTCGTTAAATTAGGGAAGTCAATTTTATGAGCTTGGCATAACAAGAACAGAAAGGCTTTGTCATACTTGATGAGAGAAAACATTGTTTAGTCACCAGATATTTGTATTTATAAAGTGGTTTTTATTTATTTTTTTTTTTATGTGACAGTCGATCGTGATTGAGATTGTCATACTTGAATAGGTAGATAGAATATTGTTTAGTCATCAGATATGAGTATTTTTTGTCTCTCTGTTACGTGCAGTCTTTGATATCTTACAATATTATACATAGGTAATTTTTTAGTGCTTAAGGGAAAGTCATTATTGAGTTACTTCCCTTGAAAGTTATGTCGGCTCTTTCGATCAAACTCCGCGGATAAATCCATTTTACTGCGATTTATTCGTTGTTTGGGTAATAATAGATTGTTCTTGCTTCAGAATATCTATGGCCTGAATTTATGTGTATTGTTTGTCTGAGTAGGACGAGTCTGTCTTATATCTGTATATCTTTACATATCTAAGTCGAACTATATGTTCTGTTGTCTCTAGAGAGGTCGAAGGCTATTCGGCGGATGTGTCGCTAGGGAGTGGTGTGATTTGGCTTCGTCCCGATAGGGACTGTGTGTGTTTTTTGCTATGTCGGCTTGATGCCTTGAAAAAGTGATCTCAGTGGTTTTGGGGAAAGTGATAGTCGTCTAGACCTATCGTGTATGCTTTACCCCAGTGTTCATTCTTATTGCCAAGGAATGGCAGTGTCATATTTCCTATACCAAGGTAATAAAAGATACTCTTATGAACTCTCGATCGAAGCCACCATTTTCGATAATTACGATTTGAATGTTTAAGAGAATATATTTGACTCGATGAAAACGACTTCGATTCCTAGCAGCACTATATCCTGTAGATTGCAGTCAATTGTTCATGATCAAATCTACAGAGCAACGAAATGTTTTATGAATGACTAACTTTAGAACAGATTCATTATCTGTATTCAAACGTGAGTGACCGCTCACGAGTGGAGCCATCTTGGAACCAAAACATGTAGGACTTTCAAGAAGAGAAAAGGGATGCCCGTATTATCGCTTGATCAGTCCAGAGATCACTGCTACACATGAGAACCCATTGCTAGCGGTTCAATATTATTATATGGAAAAATATGTGCTGAACATTATGTTGAAGAATCGTCGCTAGACGAGATTAGGTTTAGAAGCCATCTGAAATATTGTTTACAAGCTGACGTGCTCAGTCAGTGAAGTCAGATGATATAAGTATGGGCGATACTGAGTGCTTGGCTACTGACAGTCCATTATACAATTATTCTACATGAGTGCCCATGTAACATTGCAAGACCATTTGTCCACTGTACTATGATGTCTTATGGCAACCTGTGATTTGTCACTATCTGTGCTGTCGAGTGTGTACGTCCAATTAAACTTTAGAAAAGGTACACAGTCGTTGGTGTCGATGACTTCCGGTCATACATGAGTGTGAGAAGAGAACATTTGTCAACAACACGAACCCTTATCATCATTCGCACATTATACACTCCGTCCATGTCTACACACCACTGCGTAGGTCAAGTTGACATTCCATACACTACAGTGGGGCAGGCAACACCATAGAGATCTTGTCAACTGATGATGATGGTGGCTGACGCCTGTCTTCCAGCAGTACTTTATCAATATATAGCATAACAACCTTATCACTCTCCTGCTCATTCTCCTTTACTCTTCTTCTTTGATCCGTATCCGCGGATTGTCAAAGCAGTCAGTGGCCATCATGCCTGGTGGCGTCTTGTATGGCAGCAACAAATTGATTCCACTTTGGTTGGCGGCCATCCTTCGTACAGTGCTCCATTTCTGGTTCATTCTTTGCATCTCAGCTTCCACATTTCTCCTCCAAGTTGTTTTTGGTTGGCCTCTCTTTTGCTTTCCTTCGGTGATCCATAGTATAGCTGTTCTTGTAATGGTATCAGGGTCCCTTCTAAGAACGTGGCCAACCCAACTCCAGCGTCTGCCAGCTATGATGGTGTGCATGTCCTCCTGGCTACTCTGAATAAGTAGTTCTTCGTTGCTGATGAGATTTGACTAAAAGATCCTGTACTCTGTCTGTTGTTTATTGCATGTAGGTCATGCACGTGTTTGCAAAAGAATGCTAAATACCAGTATTAAACTCTTGTGTATTGCAAGCAGTAAGTCACAATCAATTTCATAATGATTATAAGCAACATGGTTTAATCAGGTTAAAAAATTATTCATTTCAACGCTTGAATAAAAAAAATAATGCTATCACTGTTGAGCGAAGAAGAAAACAAAAGTAGGTACAGAATACAGAATCTGTTAATATTTCCCAAACAGGATGTATTAAATAACACTGAACAAATTAGGTCAGAACTCAGAATGGCATTGAAATAATCATGCCCAGGTAGCATTTACACATTCAACAATTTCCATGATTGAAAGATGGACAGGTGGTATTTGAAACATAATTGTGCATCTGAAATTGTAAATAGACACTTGTTTGTTGTGAATTTCCCCATCTTTAATGTGCATTTTCCCTTTAGATAACAACAGTGCATAAATGGTAGAGTATGTGACTGAAATGTTAGGACTTGGGCTGATAATGACATTACATGTAGTGTGTTCATGTATATACCATTGTATAGATTAGAATTGTCATTATTTTGTACATTATATTATCACCAAAAATATGTCATTATCATGTTTTAACAAATTATATTACCAAATGTGCTTTACCAAACAACAGTTTTAACATTACTACTAGCTATATTTCTCAATTGTAATTCATGCTCATGTATAACTATTAGTATAAGTAGTAGAAAGTAGCCATAAGTAATTATTTCTCAACTCATTTTTCAATAAATCATATTTGAAGAATGCTGCACATAAAATTCAGTTATGTCCATGTTCTATGGCATGTCTACTTTAGATATATCTACAATGTGAATACAGTGTTACTGTGTAGTAGTAATATTTACTCATGCACGTTGTACAAAAAAAATTGTAGAAATGTAAGCGTAATGGCTTGCCAGTTTATCTTTGTATAATTCATACCTTAGATACATGTACATTTGAACACAATCTTCCTTGATAATGTCTCAGTAGTAATTTATGCCCATGCATGCTATATAGTTAAATTACTGTACAGGTTCATGCTATTTTATTTAAACACCCACCTGCATGGAGGCACCTGGTGTCGTTCTTATATGACCACCAGTTATGCACAATGCTATAATATACGTACAAATGTGGAAGTGAACCTCTGTCTGTGAGGTAAATTACATCCTCATTGACTCCTTAAATCATCCACACACTTTCAGGTATTCCCCCTGTGGTGAAACTTGTTGAGGACCGAGCATTGCATATGATTAAGATGGACATTTTGGAACGGAAATAGCAACACAAAAATTTAAAATTTACAAAAGATATAAAGTAACAGGTAATACATCCATCTTTACAGCAGAATTAGTGGAAATCTTAAAAGCTTTAGAAATAGTTGCAGTTATATAGTGTCTAGGTATACAATTTTATCAAAAACAAAGTTTGAATTTTACTGACACAGTATTGTTACTCCACAGATCTATCAGGTAATGTCATGAGGTTCTTTTCTTGCAAAATAAGTTGTAGTCATGACAGAAAAAAAAAATTATTAACAATATATTTGTAATCATTTCAGGACTGTTTGGAGGGAAGTAATTAAGAAATAAATTGTTATTACTCATTTCTTACATCCATGGGAAGTAATCAAACAATAAAAATATGCGATTAGCGACCACATTAAAAAAAACATTTTGCAACACCATTTAAAATTATTAAATGTATACTATTAGTTTCAACATATGCAATACACCATGAACTATTAACATATCAGACAGAAACAAATACTTCTTAAATAATCTTATAATTGCATATTTTTAAAATCATTCCTAATATGATGCTTTAAAACATACAGAATTAAAATTTGTTATGCATGCCATAATTATCTAAAGTTTTTACTACTATGTGTTATTCAATGAATTTCAGGTGACCATTCCTGTAGCCAGCGATCCTGCCTATCTTCTAGTGTTGACATTCCAGATTTGAAAATTATGAACAGTTTCATAAAGAGTGAACCAGTGCAAAATGCTGCATTCAATCAAGTGTTGCCAGAAATCACAGAAAAAATTGTGAGTGAAATGAAAGCTGATGTAAGTATGGCAGCTGCAACACTAAATACAGACAATAACATTGAATCAAGATTAATTAAAAGAGGTACAATCACCAAATGTCACAGACTCTGTGATAATGACTGTAGACATGAATCTGACTCCTGAGATTTATACTGCAGTCGTACAAAATGAAAACTACAGCAGGAAATCAACAATAGTCTATGATGATTGTACTCTCAACAGTGGAAGTAGAGAAGGTTTTAAATTGTGTGGCAGTGTACAATCAGATGAAATAATAATAACACTGGTATACACACATTTTGGTGCCTTAAATTTTATAGCTGTTCTTGGGTAATTTTGGGTTGCTGATTCCAAAAATGTAATCAGATTTTTTCTATCAGCTCTAGTTTTTGAGATAACTAAGAATGACCATATTAGTAGGGCAATTGTTATGTACAATCCTAGAGTTAGGTGCTATCAGTGGCATTTTGACTTTAGTCTGCATTCATATTATATGTAATTACTGTGCATATATTACCAAAAATGTAATAAAACTTTATCACTAGCACTTGTTTAGTCAACACGCTAAAAGGATCTTTTCGAGGACTTCCTGGAATGTGATATGCCTGGACAGTCACGCTTAAGGGTCCAACAGTAATCTGCCATCATGTGGGCATCCCAAAGTCCCTGGTATCTCTTTTCCATTGTTTTTATATCTTGGTGAAATCTTTCACCTTGCTCCTCACTAAAGTCGCCAAGATTCTCCGGAAAAAAATGTAAATGGTTATGGAGGTAGTGCAATTTTATGCTCATGTTGCATCAAAGTTCACAAAAACTCGACAGCATGTTTCCAACTAATTCAGAATAATTGTCTGCTTTAAAGTTACCCAGAAAGTTTTGCACAACTAAAACAAATGATGACCAGGCTGTGGACTCTATTTTGTTCATGGAATCAATAAAATTTGGATCGTTTATTAACTTTCTAATTTGAGGTCCATCAAAAATTCCAGCTTTAAGTTTGTCTATGCTCAATTCTGGAAACTTTCTGCATAAGTAATTAAAACAGGTACCATCTTTGTTCAGTGCCTTAACAAATTGCTTCATCAAGCCAAGCTTTATAAATAATGGTGGCAGTAGAACTCTTTTTCGATCAATGAGAGGCTTATTGACAATATCTTTTTCTCCAACTTTAAATTCATCCCTCAACGGCCACTGTTTCTTTGTCCAGTGCATATCTTTTGCCCTGCTATCCCACAAACATATAAAGCATGGATATTTGGTGAATCCCATTTGCTGGCCAAGCAAGAAGTTCATCATTTTAAGATCTACACAAACCATCCAGTTATGTTCTAAATACTTCAATTTTTCCAGAACTGTGCTTATTGTAGCATACTCCTCCTTCATTGTAGTAGAATGAGCAATTGGAATTGAGCCACATTTGTTACCATTGTGTAAGAGAACACCCTTCAAACTTCTTTTAGAGCTGTCAATGAAAAGTCGCCACTCATCTGGTGTATAACTTACACCCATTTTGTTAACAAGACCTCCTACATTAGTACAAAACACAAGGTTGTTTTCTTTACAAAAGAATGGAATAAAACCTTGCTCTCTGCTGCGATAAAATGTAACCTTTGTTTCAGCAGTCAGTAATTTTTTTCTTTCAATCTTGAAGCCAAAAGTTCTGAAGATTCCTTGGAGAGATATAGATCTCAGATTAGATCATTTAGTTCAAGCTGGTCGAAGCGTTGAGCATCTAAAAAAATCATCTTTGAAATCACTGTCACCTGTCGTTCCACATGCAACTGCTGTCTCATCTTCTAGCAGGGAATCCGAAATCTGACTGAAAGTTGGAATTGGTATGTCATCTCCGTGTGGAACAGGTCGCCTAGCAGAATCTAAATCTGGATATTTCCACTTTTTTTGATTTTTTCCATTAATTCCCTTAATATTCACAACACAGAAATAACAGTCATCATAGTGGTTCTTGGGCTCTCTCCAAACCATTGGAATTCCAAATTTTAAACATTTTCTTTTCCCACAAGTCCACTGTCGCAGGTGTTCAACACATGTTTTGCAAACAATATGAGGAGCCCAAGACTTGTCCTGGTCACCTAGTTTTACTTTAAAGTAAGCAAAGTATGCCTTTTTCACAAAAACAGTAATATGCTTCCTATGTTCTTCTTTGAAAGTGTACTCTCCACAAATATAACAAAATAAATGCGGTAAAAGAAAACATGCTCTTCTTGAAGATGATGCCATTCTCTGTTAGAAGTGTAATAAAATAAGTAGCATACTAACATGCATGCAGTGGCTTTAAAATCTAAAAAAGGCAATTCTGGGAAGATTCTTGGAAAACTGAAACTGAGAGTAAACAAGCAGTTTTCTTTTGTAAAGGACTAGACAGCAATAGTTTTTTTACATAGCCTTATATAGAAAATATTGTAATAATACAAAAATGTCTGTATCTCAAAAATTAGAGCTGCTACAGACAAGTAAATGTGATATTTGGATTGAGCAGGCCTCATTTATGTACAATCAAGAGTAAAATGTTTGGCACCAAAAATTTTTTTGTGTGGGTAGGGCTGTGTAATAGGTACAAAAGAGAAACTTTTCAGCTGTCATGTTTGTGTAGTACAGGTTAGCTAGAAAGGTGACTATAATGAACATGAACTTTCACATATGAGAGAAAAGTGTTTTATAAGTAATGTTGGTAATATAGATTTAGCTACAAAATCCAGTCTATGTCAAAAAGAAAGAATAAAAATAGCACAGCAGCATTCTAAATATGATCTTATTGGTATGGGGGCTGCTCATTTTGGTTATCTAAAGGCACATGTAATGCAGCATAAAGAAGAACTACCTAACAAGTGTGATGGTCTTAGTAGGTTTTCTAGGACTGATTATCCAAAGAAACCCATAATGCAGCATAATAGTGAGACACATTACAAATATGATGTCAGTGGAGCAGAATTTTGTCAAAGTGAGCATCATGATCATCAGTTGCCATCTCCACAACGAAGGTTGGCTGTAATGGATCTCAACATCTTCTGTCTCTTGTCCTGGTGGTGCACTCTGATAGACTCTTTCCTGTTCATCTCTTAATGTTATCTTCCCACTTATGGGAAGGTGTTTGCCTTCAACTCTCATTTCTATTATGGTCTTCTGCAAGGTGTTATGCCTTTTTATGTGGCCAAAGTATTTTAGCTGCCTAACTTTGACCTCCCTCATTAGTTCTCTTTTCATACCTAGATTTTCTAGGACCTCCTTATTTGTTTTCATCTCTTTCCATGAGATACGCCCCATTCTTCTATATATCCACATTTCAAGAGCCTCAATTCTTTCTTCCAAATGCTTATTCATCGTCCATGTGTCTGCACCATACAGAAATGCAGAATATATATAACACTTTATGATTCTCAGTTTTAATTTGTGAGATAACTGTTTAGATGTCAGTATATGTTTCATGTTGTTGAATGTAGCTTTGGCCATTCCTATTCTCTTCTTGATTTCTGTTTCACATCTGCCATCTTCTGTTATTATATGACCAAGATATACGTAGCTCTTGACTTGTTCCAGGATTTTCCCATTTACGCTTATCTTTAATGTGGGTTTATCGTCTGTTTTGCTAATTATCATAGTTTTTGTTTTCTCAATATTAATGTCGAGTCCATATTCATGACTTATACTGTTCACTTGCTTCACTAGTTCTTGTAACTCCTGTTCGCTTTCAGCTAACAACACGGTATCATCTGCATATCTAAGGTTGTTTATTGACCTTCCACTGATGTTCAGTCCTGGTATTTCCTGTATCTGTTTGAAAATTTTTTCGGTGTATAAATTAAATAGGCAGGGGGACAGCACACAACCTTGTCTGACACCTCTTTTTATGTCTATGTATGGTGAATAATTCCTTCCAGATCTTACTGTGGCAGTTTGCTCCCAATAAAGGTTACTGAGTATTCTTATATCTTTTCCATCAATACCTATGTCTTCGAGGCATTCAATTATTTTCTCATGATGGACTCTGTCAAAAGCCTTCTTATAGTCAATGAAGCACATATACATACTTTTTTGGACCTCTGTATATTTTTCTGCTAATATTCTTAGGCAAAATATTGCCTCTCTTGTTCCACTGTTCCGTCTAAAACCAAACTGTTCTTCCTGGATTTCGCTGTCTACTTTACTTTTTATTCTTTCCTGTATGATTTTGAGCAGTATCTTAATTGCATGACTCATCAGGCTGATTGTTCTGAAGTCTGAACATTCTGTTGCATTTGGTTTTTTGGGCAATGTTATAAAAACTGATGTCTTCATGTCGTGTGGTATATATCCTGTATTGTATACATCGTTGCATATTTCTGTGATTGTATCTATACCAAAGCTCTCCAGAGCTTCTATCATTTCAATTTTTATGTTATCCATGCCTGCTGATTTTCCTTTTTGTATCATATGAATGGCATTCTCTACTTCTGATCTGAGAATGTTTGGGCCTTCATTAGAATCTGGTGATGGTTTTTTTACCTCTGTTGTCCTCGAATAGTTCTTTTACGTATTCTGCCCATCTGTTTGATATGTCTTTCTCATCAAGTAATATTACACCATTTTTGTTCTTGATACAGCTTCCTCCTTGTGCAAACCGCGACTGATTTGATAATTTCTTTATTTCTTCATGCATATCTCTTGTCATGTGCTTTGCTTCCAAGTCTTCTATTTCCTTGCATTTTGTTTCTATCCACCGTTCTTTTGCTTCTCTACACATAGTACGTATGTCATTGTCTATTGTTTTATATTCTGGAGTGTTTTTTGCTTTCTTTCTTTCTGCCATTTTATTCAAGATGTCATCTGTCATCCAAATTTGATTTTTCTTAGACTCCTTTTTAGGTAAATTTGCATTTGCTGATTGTATGCTTGTTTTTAAGCATTCCCATTTTGCGGTTGCTTTTTCTTCTGGGTTTTCTCTTCTATACTGCTCCATGCTTTCTGTCAATAACTGTTGATATTTATTTTTGACGTCGATTAAATATTTCTGTTTTATATCTGGTTGTTTCAGCGCTGATATTTCTATCTGGGGTTCCTCCTGTCTTCTGTTTCCTGCTCTTTTCAGCTTTATATTTACTTTCATGATGACTGGATTTGATCTGAATTTATGTCGGCGCCAGGATGTGTCTTTGTACTTGTGACACTGTTCTTAAATCTATGTTTTATCATGATATAGTCGATTTGATTTCTTGTTACATCTCCTGGGCTTTTCCATGTGTATAATTTCCTTGGGTGCTGTTCAAAAAAGGTGTTACATATGACCAGCTGGTTTTCTTCACAGGATCTTCTTTTGATCACAATTCCAGACTGTCCTACTATTTTCTCGTATTTTCATTTTCCTACTTTTGCATTCATATCACCCATTACTATCAACACATCTGTAGATTTGACTGGTTTAAGTGTGTGTTGTAGCTCTTCATAGTATTCTTCTATTTCTTCCTCGCTGTGATCTTTAGTTGGTGCATAAGTTTGTAATATTGATATGTCGAATGGCTTTGCTCTCATCTTTAGTAACATCATTCTGTCATTGTGTGTCCAGTATCCACATACGTATTTTTCTAACTCCTTCTTTATCAACATTCCTACCCCTCTTTCATGTTTTTCTCCTCCTGAGTGTATAAGCATGTACTGGTCTCTTGTTATGTAGCTTGTATCCAATAGTCTTGCCTCTGCAACTCCCAGTATATCGAGTTTCATGTCTGTTGCCTCAAATATTAAATTGTCAAGCTTTCCTTCTCCGTTTAGAGTTCTAACATTCCATGTTCCTATTTTTAGGCTTCTCCTACTAGTTTTTAGGTGGTCTTTCTCAGAATGCTTCCTTTCAACAGAATTTAAGGAACACTCGTCATTATGGACTTCCTTATTCATTAGAGGAGTTGCCTCTTCCCTGTTAATTTGTACAGTAGATTCTTCCCCAGGGGACAGAGAGTTCTCTACATATCGGTTCTTATCTTGTTGTTGTGATCCCATTACGTTCTGTAGGAAGTACGTGGTAAGGCCCCAATCTCTTCCACGGTGGCTAGCCATTGTCTTTTTCTATGTTCGACATGCCTCTAGTGCGCCACACACTTTGCTGTTTCGCTTTGCGAGTCGTTGATCTTTTCAGATTCCTCCGCCTCACTCACCGTCTCAGTCTTTGTGTACTAGGTATGGACATTCCCTTGAGTAAGATTACTCCTACTCCACCCATGTAGTTTAGCCAGTCAGCCAAGACTGTTGGCTGGGATGTGGCCACCGCCGTACACAAGCGGTATTCGAGGAGCCATACATGAGCTAGATAAAAAGAGGAGAACCAAATAGGATCCTGACTATCCTAAAAAGGACATGGCTGTCTTTCATCGTGAGGTAATATCCCTCTCTCTTTATCCAACATCCTTAAAGGAATCACAAGGTGACAAATACAGAAGGAGAATCTTAATTGTGTGATGAACTTACAGGACAAAAACTTCATTCAAAATTGCACAAAGTCAACATACAGAAGAAAAACTTTATAAATGTGATGTTTGTGGAGCAGAAATTTCTCATAAAGGTGCTATAAAAAAAACACAAAATGACACACAGGAGAGAAACTTTATAAGTGTGATGTTTGTGGGGCAGAATTTTCTCACAAATTCCATGTGTCCGGCTTTTAAACAAAATTAGAAAGAAAAAAAAGAAGAAATCGATTTTGTTTTGGGTCTTTTATGCGAAAATCTTTAGAGGAGTTTAATTGTTTTGGCTGGATGACATTTTTACAAGTTCCAACATGTTAAAGCCTACATCAAATATTAAATGAGTAAGGATATGAAAATTGATGACAAAAATGCTTTGATCAATTGACAGTCTGATCAGTTAAGTCAAATCTGAATGATAATACTTTTTTTCAACTACTGGGCACATGAAAAGTTGATCAAACTCTTTGAACAATCAAGAAATGTAGAGTTATATTCGGAACTACTACAAATTGCTCTTTTTTTTTTAAATTTTTGCCGTTCCAAAAAATAATGCTAATACTGAGAGGCTTTTTTTTTTCTTTCATGGAAAGTCAGTGGACAAAGGACAGAAACAAATTCACTGTTGAATGTATAAAAGGAATATTACAAGTTCAATAAAATTATAAGATTGTTACATGTACAGTCTTCCATGAGCATTTAGTTGGAGTGAAAAGTACAATGTTAAAGACTGAATTATTAATGATGATAAAACAATAATGCTTGATGGAAAAATTATTAAAACATGCATTTTATGAAGATTTAACATTTAAAACAAAATGTCGTAGAAGTATTTTTATATATTTTATCATGATTATGTACATACATGTATTAAATTAGTGAAATTAACGCGTCCTCCTTTGTCCTTTTTAAGTCAAAAATCAGAAAATGTCCTCTTTAAAAAAAAAAATAATATTGGTCACCCTAACTGAGATAAGTTTACGATTTTCAACCACAGTAGCCCAAAAATAGTTCAAAGTAGCCTAAAACGCCTAAGGTAGCCTAAGGCGTCCAGACTAGCCCAAAATTAAAAATCTAGGTGTATCTAGTTGTTTTGTAAGGTACAATCTAGATTTTTAATTTTAGATCGCAACACTGCTGACGATACATATTTAAAAGAAGGAAATGACCATTGTGTATTTCTCTAAATGAAGAGTATTCCAATTCTGTGTTACAACCAACTGTTGTGTATTTCACCAACTTGCATTAGCCCCAGAGGTAATTGGCAATCATGTTTTATAAATCATTCATTCAAGGCAAAAGAGATTATGGAAGCATAATCTATGACTCTGCAGCAAACATAGTCACAAGATTAAATTCGGGTAAATTGGAAGAATAATTTCCCACTGTCCATCATTTTTTCCATATGGTTATTCACGCACAAAATAAATATTGGACAAACATAAAGGTATGTTTTCAGGCACTCGTATGAAATAAAGAAAAAGTACGGGTCATTAGTGCGAACTGCTACACATAACACCGGAAATTTACATAGAGCAGTCCAGTCTATTAATGATGCAATCACTTCTGTTATTCCCCTATTATACAGTAAATATCAGACTACACAAGACAAAGACTTTAATACTGTGTCTAGTAAATAATAGAAGACTAAGAACAGTAAGTACAGGACAGTGGGTAGGTTTTTGGTATTGTATAAACATTCTAAACACATAAGGAAGGGAAACCTGAGGCCTGTAAACAGTAAATAAATATTAAACAAACATAAAGGTATGTTTCCTCTGCTCTAAAGATACTTGAGTATTGCCCTGTTACCATTGACAGCTTATTGTGTGCACCAGTGCTTAAGGTCAGAAAGACACCTCCACCTCCATTTTTTGTTGCATTTGTTGCTGATCCATCTATGTATGCATGAACCCAGGTGTTATGTGGGAAATGTTTCTCTGTGTATTTTGTGGTATCTTATGCAGTTCATTAATAAAGTGAAATTTAACAACACAGAATAAGTACCTTTAATCCTGGGGATATCACACTTTTAAATACCTTTGAGAAAGAGTAAGTCCTTAGTTTGCTATCTTTTAAAAAAAAAAAAATTTCTATCATGTAAAGATCTACTAAATCATCCCCTGTGATCTCCTTTATTTTTAAGTTTGGAGATAACTTTGAGGATTAGGATATGTTCACTGCTAGTGTGAAATGCATTAAACAGATGTGGGGATGTGGGGATAGGGGAAGATAGTAACTGTGGGTCACAGAAATATCAAAAGTGAAAAAGGAAAGGAGAGAATTGGAATTGGAGTATTGGAAAATGATAAAGTATTTATTTTAAAAAAGCAAATTTGTTTATGGCTAATGCAGTTGCATTAGACACCCCCCCCCCCCCCCCCCCCCCCATTTGACAGGGATTATTGCTGTGAGGTAATGCTGCTTAGATATTGGTGTAAATATAAGTAGTTTGTATTTATAGTCTTAAAATGATACCCATCATCTGCTATATTTCATTGCCTTCAGGTTGAAAAAAATATGGAATCTAATGTCACACGTCTAATTACAGAAATGAAGCAGGAAATTCCAAGTGCTCCAACAGCTGAAAGACGTAGAGAATACAGAAGAGTATTGGCAGCAGGTCAAAACGGTATGGAATGAGACACGTGTAGAAATACTGGGGAAAAGAGAACGACAACAAAAACCATGGATAACAACAGAAACCATCAATAAGATAAAAGACAGAAAAAACAAGAAAGCAGATTTAAACACAAGCAAAACCAGAAGTTCCAAAGCTCAAGAAGTGTACACAGAAGCAAACAAAGAAGTAAAAAGAAGTGTCAAAAGAGACAAGAGGAAGTTTACTGAGGAGTTGGCAAGAGAGGCAGAAGATACTGCAGCCAAAGGGAATATGAGAGAACTGTATAGCAGCACAAAGAAGCTAACAGGGAAATACAAGTAAACAAATTGCCTCATAAAAGACAAGAATGGAAAACTGCTCAGCAATATACAAGAGCAAATGAAGAGGTGGACAGAATATTTTGAGGACCTTCTCAGCAGACCAGCTCCACTAAACCCCCCCGGACACCCAGCCAGCAGAAAAAGAGCTACAAATTAATGGTGAAAGACCAACGAAGGAAGAAATAAAGAAAGCCATAAAGCTTCTAAGAGATGGAAAAGCGTCTGGACCTGATGGCATTCCAGCAGAGGCCATCAAAGCATATATCAACACGGCTACAGAGATGTTATATAAATTACTTGGTAAAGTCTGGGAAAAGGAAGAGATACCAGCAGAATGGAAGGAAGGATATCTGGTTAAGTTGCCTAAGAAGGGAAATTTACAAGAGTGCACAAATTTAGAGGAATAATGTTACTATCAGTGCCAGGAAAAGTATTAAACAGGATTATCCTTGAGAGATTAAAAGAGTCCATAGACAAGAAACTGAGAGATGAACAAGCAGGTTTTTGACAAAACAGATCATGTACAGACCAGATAGCCACTTTGAGAATAATAGTTGAACAAAGTCTGGAATGGAATTCACCACTATACATCAGATTTGTGGACTACAAAAAGGCATTTGACAGTGTAGACAGAGAATCACTTTGGAAATTGATGAGGCATTATGGAGTTCCCCTTAAAATCATTAATTTAATAAAGAAAACATATGAAGACATGACATAAAGAGTTCTTCACGAAGGACAGCTTACAGAATCGTTTGGGATAAGAACAGGAGTGCGACAGGGATGCCTCTTGTCTCCATTTCTTTTCTTACTAGCAATAGACTGGGTTATGAGATCATCGACAACACACAACAGAAATGGAATCCAGTGGACTCTGTGACTAAGCAGTTGGATGATCTGGATTTTGCTGATGACTTGGCTCTTTTGTCCCATAACCGTAATCAGATGCAGGACAAATTGAAAACACTCGATGAGAGGTCACAGCAATTGGGTCTGAAAATACACAGGGAAAAGACAAAAATAATGAGAATAAATGCAGGTAATGATAATAGGGTTGAACTTGAAGAAACACCAATACAAGATGTAGAATCGTACACATATCTTGGCAGTAATATAGACAAAGTTGGAGGGACAGACAGTGATATCAAAATAAAAAATACAAAAATCAAGAGGAGCTTTCATTGCATTGGGAAACATATGGAGATCAAGAGAAATCAGATCAAACACGAAAATAAGAATCTTCAACTCAAATGTGAAGTCAGTCCTATTGTATGGCTCTGAGACATGGAGAACAACAAAGACAACAACCAAAAAGCTACAGACTTTCATTAATGGATGCTTGCGTAGAATAAAAACTTAAAAGTTAGTTGCTTATCCTTTACAGGATGTGGCAATCAACCCCAGCTTTTATTGGCTGTTGTGTGATTTTTCTAGGCAATTTTTTTCATTCAGTAGTTTGCCATTGAATTTGCGTAGAATAGGGGGATTAAAATGGTATGACAAGGTTACCAATGTGGAACTGATGACAAGAACCAGACAAGTGCCAGTTGAACAAGAGATGAGGAGAAGACGATGGCAATGGATAGGACACACACTGAGGAAACTTGTTGATAGCATTACAAGGCAGTCCTTGTTCTGGAACCCCCAGGGCAAGAGAGGCAGAGGTAGACCAAGAAGCACATGGAGAAGGGAGCTGGAAACAGAAGTGAAAATGATGAGAACGTGGAAAGAACTTGAGATGATGGCACGTGACAGGAGAACTTGGCATGTGTTTGATGAAGGCCTATGCTCCTTTGGGAGTGGAGGGTTATGAATGAATGAATGCAGTTGCATTAGCCCCCCCCCCTCCATTTGACAGTGATTATTGCTGTGAGGTAATGCTGCTTAGATATTGTTGTAAATATATGTAGTATGTCTTTATAGTCTTAAAATGATACCCATCATCTGCTATATTTCATTGCCTTCAGGTTGAAAGAAATATGGAATCTAATGTCACACATCTAATTACAGAAATGAAGCAGGAAACAGACTATGAGGTATGTCAAATATTTTTGTCCCATGTAATTCCCCTGGGTCTCTGAAGAGACAAAGAAAGAATATGCCTACTGCACTCTTGAGCGTGTCGTACAAAGTGACTTGTGGGGTTGTGGGTGGGGCTGGCTACCTCATTATGTTAAACAAATTGTCACAGACTCCACTGCTGCAAGTGTATGTGAATGCTTGGTGCAGGCTTCTAACAAGTGGTCCAGCTGTAATGGTGGCTGTATGCTCTTTTAGGAGCACAAAAAGAAGATGAATGAAAATATTGACATTTGGAAGCTTTCAAGGATGCATTCTTCTTCTTTGATCCTTAGCCGCTGACTGTCAAAGCAGTCAATGGCCATCATGCCTGGTTTCATCTTGTAGGGCAACAACAAATTGATTCCACTTTGCTTGGTCGGTGGCCATCCTTTGTACAGTGCCCCAACTCTGGTTCATTCTTTGCATCTCAGCCTCCACAGTACTCTGCAGATTGTTTTTGGTCAACCTCTCTTTCATTTTACTTCAGGGGTCCATAGCATAGCTGTTCATGAGATGGCATCGGGGTCTCTTCTGAGGACCTTGCCAACCAAACTCCAGCGTCTGCCAGCTATGATGGTGTGCATGTCCTCTTGCTTCCTCCGAGTAAGCAGATCTTGGTTGGTGATGGTATTTGGCCAAAAGATTCAGACAATTTTTCTTAGGCAAGTTATCTGAAAAGAGGACAATGTCGACATTTCCTTCTCTTACTCTCCAGCATTCCACACCATAGAGAAGAATGGAAAGCATACAGCTCTGATATAATCCTAATTTTGTGCTTGTGCTGTACTGAGAAGACTTCCAAATGTTGTTTAGACTATAAAGGTGTGCATGGTATAGTGTTAAATTTATGAGAAAAAAAAATTGTTTTTGCAATTTGCTGGGCATATAAAGAAATGATTTTGAACAATTTTACGTGATCATTTTCATAATTTACCTTGATCTATACTGGGAATTTGTTCACTGAAGTCTTAGTTAAGCCTAATTATATGTATTTACTTAAAAACTAAAGTTTGTGATTTGTAGGAAACTAAGTTTTTTTTAAATCAGGCACCAGAGAATATTAAAACAAATGTACCAATTGTAATTGTAGGAGAAAAGCAGGATTTAAGTTCCTGGTTTTTTAATGGTACTGGTCCAAAAGTGGATATTAGCAGGTTCCTATTAACTGATTCCGTACGTAATTATTTTCAGCTCTGGACGGAATTATTTTTAAGCCCCAAAAATTTACACATACATAATTTACGTTTACTGACAATGTGTGTCTAATCATGAGTTACGTATAACATATTATATATCAAATTAAAGTACATTGGATGAACAATATAAATCCATATGCCTTTCTAGCTAATTTTATGTTATGTTTATGTTATAACAGATAACATGTACACGGAAAAAAGATAACTTGAAATTTTGAACAAAAATTTTCGACTTACGTAAGGCTTGTAACATAAATTGTTATCACAATACAGTTTCACTGCTCTCTTTGTGCAGGTAATCAATTTAGGAACACAGAAAAAGTAAGAAAGTTATGGTTGATCACACAGTTTGTTCACTGTTCACATATTAGTAACATATCCTGTGTGTTTTTCGGCCATTCTGGCGATACGACAAAACACGATTAAAGATGAAGATAAATGTGAAAAAATCCTTTCAAACGCAAATAAGAGACGTTGAAGCTTGTTGAAATTTGCCCAGTTTTGTGTTTACTTCCGTTCGAGATAAATTCCGGGCAGTATAAAATATCAGAATAGAAAGAAACAATGAAATAAATCAGCGTCTTTTAAAAGATCTTACGTCTACAGCGTTCGGCCTTTGCGTCTATTATTAGATCTTGCGTACGGAATCAGTTAAAACTGGGGGGGGGGGGGAGCAGTTGCATGTCTAAAATATCTTTAAAACTTTATGACTTGACAGCTGGCATGGTTGAGGTGCCTTACAACTTCCCCTCCCTACTGCCATTCAAGTTAGACTCTTTTCAGTCAAAAGTTTACAGAGATTCTTACCACACACAAATCAATGAAAGGAAGGGGAAAAAAATCTTCTTGAACAGTTATGAACTGAATCAGCTTCTACAGAAGAGAAGAATTATGTTAAAGAGGGTTTCAGTGGAATTACCTCATCTGTTAGGGAGCATCTAGAGCTACAAGTAATACCTGACCATCTTTGAGGGGAGGTTTCACCTAAAAAAATTTTTTTTTTATTTTTGTCTTTACAAGCTCCAATTTTTTTGGGCATGTTTAGGACATCAAAGCATCTAATAAAAAATGCTCAATCATTGGAAAATAATTATATTGGGTCCTAATTTGCATATTGTTACTAAAAATAGAAACTTTTTTGTGTCAAGATGCACACTTTATTTGCAAAGATAGGACATTGGAATTTGGCTTGCACATAGATCACAGCATTCTCAAGACTCCCTTCTAGTTTCATTTTCATAAACTGTCCGAGTGATGTTTTATGAATTTTCAAAAATTAGACCCATTTTTCTTGATAAAAATACAGGGTAGAGATACTTTAAAAATTCACTGATCAAAAAGTTACAGGTTTATACTTTTAAAATTAGCAGGGGACAAGCACTATAGTATGATATTACAGTATACAAAGTTTAAAGCCTTTAGCTTTACAACTTTTTGAGTAATCCTGACATGATGTCATCAAAATTGCTGAAAAACAATATCGTAGAAATAAGCAAAATACAGAGAAAACATGCCTTAAAATAGTCATACTCACATTAGAATCCACCAATTGCATATCCATTCTCTTTGTTGGTATTCTTATAATCCAGGAAAGATTTTCTGTGCCTGTATTCTGCTTTTTTCATATCATATAATCTTAGGGAAGCAGAGACCCATGCCGCGTCAAAACCAGAAAATCCTTTGAAGCAGTATTTCCCAAAAGATAGACCAAGATTTTCAAAAATTCCTCTTCTCCCAAGTTCTCCATCATTGAAAACTATCAAAGCATCATAAACTGAAAGTTCTAATCTGTCTCTTCCTACAAATGCTGCTTTGGGACATCTGTTGCAGATCAGATTGTGGAAAGACTCATTAGAGTTCTGTGTTCCTCCATGAAGACATTTTGACAACAAGAAGTCTGAAGACAATTCATCAAAGACAGGCTGAATTTCTTTAATGACAAATTTAGGCAGCCTGTTTTTGTTAGCCTTGTTTATATCCTTTGGGCACCAATCTCCAGATCTCCAGCACCGTGCTTGAGAATGGCCATTATGCTTTTTTTCATATTGGAAATTGAACCAATATTTCCTCTTATTGCGGCACCGTAATGACCTTGTATTCTCATAATAGCACTCTTTGTTAATCTTCCAAAATTTCCAATACCCTTATACTTTTTCCCATCTTCTTCATTCTGCTTGCCTTTACATTCTGCAACTTTATCAAGGAGACGTCGTCCCATTCGTTTCTGAACATGGCCGCAGCATTCTAATTTTTCGATTTGAAGTCCAGGATACATTGTGGCTTTGCCTCGGCAACAGATTTAAAACTTTTTGAATCCCCATCTCCAAGATATTTTACATACTTCAAACCATGTTTTTCCTCAGATCTTCTAAAAATATTAATCATTCCATTTGATTTCATCAGATTTTTTTGGCATTGATTTGTGACCTTCATCCACACTGCAAATTCTTCATCTGTTTTGTATTTCTTTATAAACAAGTGAAAGTAAATGAACTTGACAGGCCATAGTGAGTCTCATTCACTGTGTATAAAGACTCTGTAAACTGATTCTGCTCACTGCTCGTAGTGACAGGTGATGTTAAACACTTTGGACATCATCATCATCTCAACCCGTAACCCGTCATGGGTCGTAGGGGTGCCATGGTGGAAGCATCAGCAGACATGGAGTCATGACGAGTTACATGCCCAAACCAGGCAAGCTTTCGACCTTTCACTACTGACAAAAGTGGTTCTTGGTGGCCTGCATAGGTGTTTATCTTCTCTCTAACATAGACATTTGTTTTGCGCTCTTTATAGCAAATGCGCTAAATTCTTCTATAACATTTATGCTTGAAAGCCTGAATCCTTCGCTCCGTATCTGCAGTGAGTGTCCAGCCCTCACACCCATACAAGAGAATAGATAATACAAGTGATTTGTATAATTTGATCTTCACAGGAAAACTGATGTTACTTTTCCAGATCACATTCAGCCTTGTCATGGCAGCTGAGGCCATCTCAAGTCTTGATTTCTTTACTTGATCTTCCATCACTACATATAATGGACATGGGAACTGTTTAACAAACTGCAAGACGCTTTCAATGCTGATAATTCTGTATCCTTCAATAGTTTCAGGATCAGTGTGTTTCACAGCTGTAGAAGTAACACTATTTAATTTACAGAATGATATTTCATTTGTCTGACATGTAGGCCTAGCCGTGATTTTCGGTAGTTTCATGGAACCAGAATACCTGTTACCTCTAAATTTCCTCTTAATGGGCCTATCCTTCCTTCTTTTACATGATGCTGTTGATTTATTAACACAATCCATTTTATTAAATAAGAAATCACTATAAATCTAACCATAATCGCAAATTCCACTTCGAAATTGACAGGAAGCACGATTCAGTATAAACATACAAGCATGCCTATTTTGATGTAAGCTTGATTCTGATTGGTTGAAGCTGGCGATCTTTGACCCTCATGAGAAGTTTCAGCCAATGAAATTTTATTTTATGTTTAAGGCTTATAACTGTTAAAAAATTTAATCTAATGCCTTGGCTGGACTAAATACCGAAAAAATTATTAAAATATGTTAATAAATAAAAAAGTTATAACAAAATAATTTTTTTGCATATATAATTAGCTGATTTGTGGCTGAACATACATATTTGAAAAATTAATTTTAAATATTTTTATGCTGAAAACTGCAATAAAAAACATAGCGTTAGGTAGAAAAATGGTGACACTAAACTGTAGCATCAATATTGCAAAAATGATAATTTTTAAACAAAATGCCAAAATATGGGTGAAACCTCCCCTTGAGGGAGAAGAAATTCCCACAAAACATTGTTATTGTTATAAAGAATTGACATCATTGCACTCCGGGCAAACCCAGAGGTGCTCAGTCTCCATCAGTATATGTTGAATGTGAATGCTAACTGTTCCTGTAGCTCACTGGTTGTAAACACAACAGATGCATCTTCTCATACATCCATCTCTACTAGCTTTACGTTTGATGCCAAATTCCAACAGTCTTAACCTTGATGATTCATCTATTGCAGTGTCATTCTCCAACAGGCAATCATTAATTGTGGCTTATGGAATTACTAATGGAGAATCATTAATTGTTCTCAGTATATCTCCCTTATCCATATAAAATGTCTTCACTATGTTTGCTCTTGATGCTAGTCTGTCAGCTCTTTCATTACCACATACTGCAGCATGGCCAGGACAGTATATCCGCACCAGCTCTTGTAGACTGGAAGCTTCTATAAATGTTTTCCATTCATAATGCAACCAACCACTTTGAACCTTCTGAAGCATAGACTGAGAGTCAGACACAATGATATCTTTTTTTAATGAAGTTTCAGTTATCCGCCTTAAGGCTGCAGTAACAGCCTTGACCTCCATTCTCATGCTGGAAGTTGTTATCTTGTAAGCTTCACTATGTTCGGCGACGATTCTGCCCTGTACCCTAGCAGAGAAGCCCCAACCAGATTTCTCACCATGGATCACAGACCCATTGGAATAGACAATGGCATCAAGAAAAAATGTAAAGAAAGACATCTGATCAAGTTACTCTATATGAGATTTAAAAGTGTTCACAAATTACTGAGGAATTATGTTTATATCAGATGTCAGCAGAATGGAAGGAAGGTTATCTGGTCAAGTTACCCTATATGAGATTTAAAAGTGTTCACAAATTACTGAGGAATTATGTTTATATCAGATGTCAGCAGAATGGAAGGAAGGTTATCTGGTCAAGTTACCCTATACGAGATTTAAAAGTGTTCACAAATTACTGAGGAATTATGTTTATATCAGATGTCAGCAGAATGGAAGGAAGGTTATCTGGTCAAGTTACCCTATATGAGATTTAAAAGTGTTCACAAATTACTGAGGAATTATGTTTATATCAGATGCCAGCAGAATGGAAGGAAGGTTATCTGATCAAGTTACCCTATATGAGATTTAAAAGTGTTCACAAATTACTGAGGAATTATGTTTATATCAAATGTCAGCAGAATGGAAGGAAGGTTATCTGGTCAAGTTGCTTAAGTAGGAAGATGTAGCCGGGATATTTCTGGCCACCAAAAATGTAGAGTACTATTTCCATGTAGAGGATCAGCTTATACAATGTTGAAGACACCAAGAATGTAGAAGGGTGTTTTCTTGTGGTAGTAGCATACTGGTCACTCTAAATGTTGTAGTACGTCTGGTATGTAGATGGATGATGTGTCGTAATTCATATGTATATATATATATATATATATATATATATATATATATATATATATATATATATATATATATATATATATATATATATATATATATATATATATATATATATATATACGCCCACAGGGCTACTGAATACAAGTCACAATGACTCACGATGATAAGTCAAGGAAATGTTAAGAGCTGTTGACGTTTTCTATCATTTATTTTTGGACGACAACAAAGGACGACATCAATGTAATATTCAGCTGACAAAACTCGTAGACAATACAGCATAGCAACGACGTATCATATATCTGGCATGAATGGTTCATCGTATCATATAGCTGGCATAAATAGTTCATAAGCAGACTGTCAATCTCGTACCATCAATATATATAACTCATGGGACAGCTGCATGGAAGTAACCCCGTATTAGAAACGGGTCTTAGATAACTAGGCTTGGTTTCGCCCAACTCCGACGCCAGTCAGTCGGATGCATTTATTTAGTAAACAGTAGGCCGCACACAATGGCGGACGCCTAATTACAACTCACAATGGCCTCCGTAGTTTACCTTTTAACAAACCTTGCTCAAGGTGATACCGCCAACATAGCGGAATTCAAGAACATAGCTACTGTTCTCCGGGCATAAAGCAACCCGATATATGTATAAATGGCATGATGATGTACTTCTAATAATAAAGGCTCTTTCTCTGCCAGCAGAAAGTCAGCAAGCAGGAGACAAAAAATGTCAGACTTAAAGCTGGCTACAGATCATAATGATGAAGAGAGTTATTACCTTTACTTTCGAAAACACCACAACTCACAACCGTCTCCAGACGTTTTTTTAGAAATACAACATGGGGAATAATATCATGTAGACATCTCAATGAACCACACGGAGGACTTCAATCCCCATGATAGGACCTCAAGGTGCAGCAATAATGAATGCAGTCAGCGACTCATAGCTGTACTGCTTGCATCAGCACCAGCGAACCAGAGCTGGTGAAGACCGCACTCCACCTCCACGTGGTGGTCCTGGAAACAGTCTGCAGCAGTGCAGTCTGGCTGAGCGAGTGTGCATCGCAATGGGAAGGCAAACCCGGTCCCTAAAAAATGCCGTGCTGAAGTCGGATGTGTCGACCGAAAGGTGCAGATATCACAGCTTAGGCGTAAACAGACACAACGCAACCACCGTCCTTTTCAGGGCGAACGAGGAAGAAGAAGAAGAATCCCCATGATGAAAAACTCGGGTTGACGAAAACACGTCTTGACCCAGCACAATTTTCTTCTCCACTCCCTGGGCAGAAGTCTTTCTTCAACATCCCAAAACTTGACGCATGCGTAGATCAACGCTACCCTTCTGAGCTAAAATCAGATCGGGCGATGTAAACACATACCAAGAAATGACTGACCATCAAGCCATATATGGTCAGGGGATAACATTGTCTCTAGTTGCAAACATTCTAAGAAAAACTGACTTATCCGAGCCAAATATGGTTATGCAACCAGACACCATTTCTAATTCTAGATTGCCAGGTTAAGAAACAAGAGGGGGTAACACCCATTGTTAAATACAACCTTAGAGAAAAATGAGTCATGTCCCTTTGATAAGAAATTAATGCATTCAAATAATAGACAGGTACATTTAAAAATTATAACTCAGCAAACTGTACGCAACAGTTCACCGCACCCCCCAGGGGAAAAAAAAATGAAACATTTTTTTAAAAATACGTCCAAGAGCAAGATACAACAGGCTCCCAAAGCACGAATGGTGCATGGACGACAAGTAAAACAACTGGGTATAATGCCTAATGTGAGGCTAAGTCGACGCATAGAGCGTCAGGTGAGAATATATCTCAGAACCTTAGAGAAAGCATTTCTCTAAGTATACATATATTCCAGGGAGGTGCCACCAACGTACACTACAGTGCTGGCAATAGTTGAATGCAAGCAAAAGTTACACACCTATAAGTTTGTCTTACATCAAATATCTTATCTGCAAATCTAATAATGAAGCATTATCAATACAGCGGTGTAATTATCTTAAAATACCGCATTATAGATACAAGCATCTTAGTAATCAAAGGTTACTTTATGTAAATATATAATAATATTTTACAATAACATTTTATACACAATATTAACTAAGTTGATGATCCAGCTAGAGCAGGTCATCAACAAAGAGGGCACATCTACTGTATCACCCATGGCTAAGTAAGGACCTCAGAATACGTCATGGTTGAAACAATTAACCGATTCTCTCAAACATCAATGACTTGCTGAGAAAATACAAATAACACAATTCTATTTGATAACCATTAGATTTTGTAATATACAATACAAAATACATTCTTACTAATAACTGTGGCCATGAGAACTTTTGATGTGCTGATATATAATTATAGTACAGAACTATCATAAATTCTGAAGTGTATCAGGAAATATAGGAGCCAATAGTAAAGTGGAATCATGTTGAGATCTACCATCATAACGAGATCTATCAAAATTATTATCTCTGTTGAGATCATTGCTCTTATTTGAACTCCAGTTAACATAGTTATGATTGTTATTTCTCTTCTCATCAAAATATCTATTCGATGGTTTTTGTTGTCCTGGAGAAAAATTATTACCATGTTGATAACCTCTATCAAAGTTCCTATAGTTACTGGGACCAAAATGTTGAGGACCATTAAATTGCCTTCAGTTCTTTGAAGAAGAACTATTATGTGATGGACGCGTTTGGTAATGTCCACAATCAGGATTATCTCTCTTAGCAAAATTACTTTTATTTTTGCCTGTGTCAATGTGCTTAATAGGTACATCATACTGACTGAGCTGAGTATGATGTGTACTAATAGTTTTGTTTTCTTTTACCAACTTATCAGAATTTTGAAAAGTCGATGCATGGTTTTTCTTAGGAATCTTGTCATGACATTTATCAAAGTCCTCACCGTGATCCAAAAGACTGACACTTAATTTACTTTTGTTGGCCTGACCTCAACTCCCGTTAGAGGCAGTATCACTATTCCGTGGGAAACAATATTTGCCACAAAAGGATTTGTTCACATATTGTCGATATTCTACGCACTACTGAACGCGAAATATATGCTAAGATTATGACGTGTTCGCGTTGGGAAGGTCACGTTTGGTGACTTGGTTACGTTACCCTCTTTATGCTATCCATTGAGCAGAGAAGTCGTGTCCTGTATTCCTTCCAAGGAGTGGCTTAGTATATAGCCTAGGTATGAATTCAACGTAGAACTCAGGGGTCAGTTCAGATATTAAGATAAAGTATGAGATTTATTATGTAAACTAAATGATGGAAGGAGAATCGAATTAAGATTCAATTTGTAGCTGTCTAGAACTCATGCGCTCATTTCTGGCTGTCTGACTACAGCAGCGCATGTACATAGCCGTGATGTTCATCTGACATATTATTTTGATACGGACGGATACTTACTTGTATTATTTGGAATTTATCATTATGCTGAACTGTATATGAAGTTTGTGAATGTTGGATATCATTTATGTGAAAAAACGTCAATACATGTGGACTCAGAACTGAAGGCTTGATATCTTCCTTACGTTACGGGTTTGGTTCCACAGCTGTTTAATGTTTATATTTCTCAGCACGATAACTCTCTAACAGGAAAGATCAACTATTGTAAAATATGCAAATCAGAACGTCGAAGGGACTTTTCTTTACGGTCAGAGCTAACCATCAAAATAACAAACATTAAACAAGCCGAAGAGTGACTTTAATATTCAAACAATAAATATAAAGAAGGAACACCAGCACCCGTTACAAGTATACAGGCAACTTGACATCTCAATGTAGAGGTTATTGTTTAGTCTGATGCTGTGATCTAGATGTCTTGAAGCTCGAACGACAACAGTTCACTGTACCTTGACCTCCGAATGTTGAATGGGTTATAGACCCCGTAAGTGCTGGTACCAGACCAAACGAGCAGTTGGCCACCAAAAATGTAGCAGTTGCTATTTCCATGTAGAGGATCAGCTTATACAATGTTGAAGACACCAAGAATGTAGAAGGGTGTTTTCTTGTGGTGGTAGCAGACTGGTCACTCTAAATGTTGTAGTATGTCTGGTATGTAGATGGATGATGTGTCGTAATACATATGTGTATATATATATATATATATATATATATATATATATATATATATATATATATATATATATACGCCCACAGTGCTACTGAATACAAGTCACAATGACTCACGATGATAAGTCAAGGAAATGTTAAGAGCTGTTGACGTTTTCTATCATTTATTTTCGGACGACAACAAAGGACGACATCAATGTATTTTTCAGCTGGCAAAACTCGTAGACAATACAGCATAGCAAAGATGTATCATATATCTTGCATGAATGGTTCATCGTATCATATAGCTGGCATAAATAGTTCATAAGCAGACTGTCAATCTCATACCATCAATATATATAACTCATGGGACAGCTGCATGGAAGTAACCCCGTATTAGAAACTGGTCTTAGATAACTAGGCTTGGTTTTGCCCAACTCCGATGCCAGTCAGTCAGATGCATATATTTAGTACTCAGTAGGCCGCACACAATGGCGGACGCCTAAGTACAACTCACAATGGCCTCCGTAGTTTACCTTTTAACAAACCTTGCTCAAGGTGATACCGCCGACATAGCAGAATTCAAGAACATAGCTACTGTTCTCTGGGGATAAAGCAACCCGATATATGTATAAATGGCATGATGATGTACTTCTAATAATAAAGGTTCTTTCTTTGCCAGCGGAAAGTCAGCAAGCAGGAGACAAAAAATGTCAGACTTAAAGCTGGCTACAGATTGTAATGATGGAGAGAGTTATTACCTTTACTTTCAAAAACACCACAACTCACAACCGTCTCCAGACGTTTTTTTAGAAATACAACTTGGGGAATAATATCATGTAGACATCTCAATGAACCACACGAAGGACTTCAATCATCATGATGAAAAACTCGGGTCGACAAAAACACGTCTTGACCCAGCACAATTTTCTTCTCGACTCCCTGGGCGGAAGTCTTTCTTCAACATCCAAAAACTTGATGCATGTGTAGATCAACGCTACCCTTCTGAGCTAAAATCAGATCGGGTGATGTAAACACATACCAAGAAATGACAGACCATCAAGCCAAATATGGTCAGGGGATAACATTGTCTCTAGTTGTAAACATTCTAAGAAAAACTGAATTATCTGAGCCAAATATGGTTATGCAATCAGACACCATTTCTAATTCTAGATCGCCAGGTTAAGAAACAAGAGGGGGTAACAACCATTGTTAAATACATCCTTAGAGAAAAATGAGTCATGTCCCTTTGATAAGAAATTAATGGATTCAAAATAGACAGGTACATTTACAGATTATAACTCAGCAAACTCTACGCAACAGTTCACCCCCATCCCACCCCCCCCCCCCCCCCAGGAAAAAAAAAAAGAAACATTTTTTTAAAATTTGTCCAAGAGCAAGATACAACAGGCTCCCAAAGCACGAATGGTGCGTGGACGACAAGTAAAACAACTGGGTATAATGCCTAACATGAGGCTAAGTCGACGCATAGAGCGTCAGGTGAGAATATATCTCAGAACCTTAGAGAAAGCATTTCTCTAAGTATACATATATTCCAGGGAGGTGCCACCAACGTACACTACAGTGCTGGCAATAGTAGAATGCAAGCAAAAGTTACACACCTATAAGTTTGTCTTACATCAAATATCTTATCTGCAAATCTAATAATGAAGCATTATCAATACAGCGGTGTAATTATCTTAATATACCGCGTTATAGATACAAGCATCTTAGTAATCAAAGGTTACTTTATGTAAATGTATAATATTTTACAATAACATTTTATACACAATATTAACTAAGTTGATGATCCAGTTAGAGCAGGTCATCAACAAAGAGGGCGCATCTACCGTATTGTCCAAGGCTAAGTAAGGACTTCAGAATACATCATGGTTGAAACAATGAACCAATTCTCTCAAACATCAATGACTTGCTGAGAAAATACAAATAACACAATTTTATTTGATAATCGTTAGCTTTTGTAATATACAATACAAAATACATTCTTACTAATAACTGTGGCCGTGAGAACTTTCAGCCCTTATATTGTTAACTCAGCCTTCTTCCGTTATACCAAAGACGGTAACAGAAGAAGAAAATCACACAGCATAATACCATGAATTCCCGTAAAGTGAGAACAGATGTGCTGATATATAATTATAGTACAGAACTATCATAAATTCCGAAGTGTATCAGGAAATATAGGACCCAATAGTAAAGTGGAATCATGTTGAGATCTACCATCATAACGAGATCTATCAAAATTATTATCTCTGTTGAGATCATTGCTCTTATTTGAACTCCAGTTAACATAGTTATGATTGTTATTTCTCTTCTGATAAAAATATCTATTCGATGGTTTTTGTTGTCCTGGAGAAAAATTATTACCATGTTGATAACCTCTATCAAAGTTCCTATAGTTACTGGGACCAAAATGTTGAGGACCATTAAATTGCCTCCAGTTCTTTGAAGAAGAACTATTATGTGATGGACGCGTTTGGTAATGTCCACAATCAGGATTATCTCTCTTAGCAAAATTACTTTTATTTTTGCCTGTGTCAATTTTCTTAATAGGTACATCATACTGACTGAGCTGAGTATGATGTGTACTACTAGTTTTGTTTTCTTTTACCAACTTATCAGAATTTTGAAAAGTCGATGCACGGTTTTTCTTAGGAATCTTGTCATGACATTTATCAAAGTCCTCACCGTGATCCAAAAGACTGACACTTAATTTACTTTTGTTGGCCTGACGTCAACTCCTGTTAGAGGCAGTATCGCTATTCCATGGGAAACAATATTTGCCATGAAAAGATTTGTTCACATATTGTTTAGTGTTACTTTGAGCATTGAGTGCATGTGGCTGACTCTTTGCATTAGCAACATGTTGACCATCAGGTTTATGTCTAAATCTATCCACTTTGGTAGTAGATAACACCTTATTGTACAAAACAATATCTAATGGAGCATCAACTCTCTTATGAAGTTTTGTAACTTCCACTTCTGCAATAGCTTTCTCTCTAGCGGCAGCTTTGTATATTCTCTCGTTGGTTTTAATTTTTCTGTTATAATCCAACATTATGTCTTGTAACTGAGAAGTAAGAGTCTTCTCTTTAGCAATACTATCTTTAAGATCCTTTCTCAACCTTGTCATCTGAGACGTATTTTCTAAGACCTTAGCCTTCTCCTGAACAAGTCTGAGTGCTTCCATGACACTATGATGAGTAGTCATCAGTTCATCAACTTTCTCATCCTTTTCTTTATCTGATCTCAACTCCAGTTGTAGTGCCTAAATTTCACTATCCTTGCTATTTTTAAACTCATTAATCTCCTCCAGAGATTCCATATTCTTCTTTATAGCAGTATTTTGCAAAACATTCACCTCACTCCTTAGCTCCAGAATTGTTTCTTCATAAGACTTCTTGTCTTGTCTGGCCTGAGCTTTTACTTTGCAACACATTTCTTGCACACTAGCAAGTTCCAAGTTTGCTTTATGTAAGTCATTCTCATGTCTCTTAGCTTCAATCTTTAATTTCTCATAGTCCATTTTGACTTGGTTTAGCTCCTTATTAAGCGACTGTTCTTTACTATATTGTTCGTATTGAGCCAAGCTCATCTCGCCTTCTAACCATTGTTCGTATTGAGAAAAGCTCATCTCATCTTCCAGCTTATTTTCATTCACTTCCATAGTTAAGAGTTTTTCTTCATGTTCCTTCCCCATTTGGATTTTTCTCTCATCTTGAAGCTTTCTCACTTCAGACTCTCTTTGCTGCTGAATTTTTCTCTCTTCAGCTTCTAACTTCGGTTTTTCCATTTCCATTTGGAATTTTCTCTCATCAGCTTCTAGTTTCTGTTTTCTCTCCTCAGACTCTATTTGTATTTTCAGAAATTTTCCTAGTTTCTCCCTATACATGCCAAGCGATTTCCCTAGCTCAATGAAATATATACTCGAGACACCTCAAACTTTTGAGCCGTGGCATATTCGACACGTGCGAATTTCTCAACCTCCTCAGCAGTCATACCAAGGGATTTTCCTTGCCAAGTAAAGTATTCCAGTGTAGACATTATGTCTAATAATATGAGCTAAGTAACCTGAAATAATAGATTATCTTAATATAACCTTAATAGCAACAAGTCTTAAATATGTAGCACTTGTATAATGACCACACTTTATCCCAATATCTGTGGGAGACAAGTCTTTGCTAAAGAACTTGTATAATCAACTGTATAATAATAACACCACCAGTCAATTCATTATCTAAAGTGCACTACACAGCTACTAGTGCATGACCAAATATTTCTATAAATGGCGTATGACAACAAAGGACAATGTAAACGAAGAACAAGCATCAAAGACAATACAAAAACATTCGCAGAAGTCAAATAAATCATAAAGCAAAACTAAAGGAAAATATCACAAAAAATGTGATGATAACTGCGAAAAATAAACAAGACAAATGACGCCACAGTGTATAAACATAAGGGTGTATAGAACTAAATGACAGGAAAGAGGAGACGGACAAATACAAACAAATCAAATCGAAACTAAAGAACAGAAAAAATATTACAAAAATGAGAAAAAAAAAAGCACACCTCATCACAACTAACCAAAAATAGCAACAAATGTTGCTAGCAAATTCCACTATGGGAAATTTGCACAGTCCCTAGAGAACGCTGTTATAGGACCTCTGCAACATCTTATACCCTTATAACGGTCACCGCCCAACCTGAATCTCGCTGAAATATAAACATATAAATAACATATAACATATAAACATGTAAACAAAAGGATGTGTAAATACAGAAGGCTCAGTTATACACAATACAAGGGCACAGTTCACAAACAAACAGGCCACTTATCTTATGTATCCTATCGTCAACATGGCAAAGAACAAGGAGTAATCAGCATTCTAAGGACCAGATGATCCAACACTGATCAAACATCTGAGCTTGCATCACCAAAAACAGCAATGATGATCATAACGGCACTTGACCTTCTGACACAGTAATGGAGGTTACGGAACTTGGCCTTCTAAACAATGATCGGCACTTGACCTTCTAATACAGCTACACGGCACTTGACCTTCTAAATACAGTAATCGGCACTTGACCTTCTAAGCTTCAGGCTCAGCAAAAGTTGCAATGACGATAAAATACCGGGCGCGCCGGGTACTTTTAGTATACAGGCAACTTGACATATCTCAATGTAGAGGTTATTGTTTAGTCTGATGCTGTGACCTAGATGTCTTGAAGCTCGAACGACAACAGTTCACTGTACCTTGACCTCCGAATGTTGAAGGGATTATAGACCCCATAAGTGCTGGTACCAGACCAAACGAGCAGATGGCCACCAAAAATGTAGCAGTTGCTATTTCCATGTAGAGGATCAGCTTATACAATGTTGAAGACACCAAGAATGTAGAAGGGTGTTTTCTTGTGGTAGTAGCAGGCTGGTCACTCTAAATGTTGTAGTATGTCTGGTATGTAGATGGACGATGTGTCATAATACATATGTATATATATATACGCCCACAGGGCTACTGAATACAAGTCACAATGACTCACGATGATAGGTCAAGGAAATGTTAAGAGCTGTTGACGTTTTCTATCATTTATTTTCGGACGACAACAAAGGACGACATTAATGTAATATTCAGCTGACAAAACTCGTAGACAATACAGCATAGCAACGATGTATCATATATCTGGCATGAATGGTTCATCGTATCATATAGCTGGCATAAATAGTTCATAAGCAGACTGTCAATCTCGTACCATCAATATATATGACTCATGGGACAGCTGCATGGAAGTAACCCCGTATTAGAAACTGATCTTAGATAACTAGGCTTGGTTTCGCCCAACTTCGACGCCAGTCAGTCGGATCCATATATTTAGTACACAGTAGGACGCACACAATGGTGGATGCCTAAGTACAACTCACAATGGCCTCCGTAGTTTACCTTTTAACAAACCTTGCTCAAGGTGATACCACCGACATAGCAGAATTCAAGAACATAGCTACTGTTCTCTGGGCATAAAGCAACCCGATATATGTATAAATGGCATGATGATGTGCTTCTAATAATAAAGGCTCTTTCTCTGCCAGCGGAAAATCGGCAAGCAGGAGACAAAAAATGTCAGACTTAAAGCTGGCTACAGATTGTAATGATGAAGAGAGTTATTACCTTTACTTTAAAAAACACCACAACTCACAACCGTCTCAAGACGTTTTTTTTAGAAATACAACTTGGGGAATAATATAATTTAGACATCTCAGTGAACCACATGGAGGACTTCAATCATCATGATGAAAAACTCGGGTCGATGAAAACACGTCTTGACCCAGCACAATTTTCTTCTCGACTCCCTGGGCGGAAGTCTTTCTTCAACATCCCAAAACTTGATGCATGCGTAGATCAACGCTACCCTTCTGAGCTAAAATCAGATCGGGTGATGTAAACACATACAAGAAATGACTGACCATCAAGCCATATATGATCAGGGGATAACATTGTCTCTAGTTGCAAACATTCTAAGAAAAACTGAATTATCTGAGCCAAATATGGTTATGCAACCAGACACCATTTCTAATTCTAGATCGCCAGGTTAACTCTTGCAGGTCGGAATTTTTTCATCAGTTTTGCCAGAATTTTTTTTGTACCTTAAAGCAGTACCTTTATAAATTCTAAAGTTACTGAGTTATTACACAACAAAGACACACATATTATACATCACAGTAAAGATAAATGAATGTAAAATTAGAATATGAAAGATTTTTAGTGATATTCTACATATAGTATTCAGTTATGAGTCATAGTATAGACCACTTTCAAGAAAAGACTCATTTTAGTGGATGAAAAATGTACTCACCAACCCATGCATAAACACTGAAATATTATCCAGAGAGCTCCAGCATCTTTTAAAATATCACTAATCCATATATGAATATTATTTACAAGTGTCAGCTTCCTGTGATATTTTGTTAATGTTTTACAGACCATCCAGCGAACCATATAAACATTATAGACATTTGGAAAGAAAAAGAACATTAGAGGCCGCGTGAAGCTTTTACATTAAATCATACATTGTATTGTTATTATACAACAAAGACACACATATTATACATCACAGTAAAGATAAATGAATGTAGAGTTAGTATATGAAGGACTTTTAGTGATATTCTACATATAGTAATCAGTGATGAGTAATAATATAGACCACTTTTAAGAAAGAAATAATTTTAGTCTATTAAAAATGTATTTACCAACCCATGCAATAGACTGAAATATTATCCAGAGTGCTCTAGGGTCTTTTAAAATATCACTAATCCATATATGAATATTATTTACAAGTGTCAGCTTCCTGTGATATTTTGTTAATGTTTTACAGACCATCCAGCAAACCATATAAACATTACAGACATTTGGAAAGAAAAAGGACATTAGAGGCCGCGTCAAGCTTTTAAATTAAATCATACATTGTATTGTTATTATACAACAAAGGCACACATATTATACATCACAGTAAAGATAAATGAATGTAGAGTTAGTATATGATGGACTTTTAGTGATATTCTACATATAGTAATCAGTGATGAGTCATAATATAGACCACTTTCAAGAAAAGACTCATTTTAGTGAATGAAAAATGTACTCACCAACCCATGCATAAACACTGAAATATTATCCATAGAGCTCCAGCATCTTTTTAAAATATCACTAATCCATATATGAATATTATTTACAAGTGTAGGAGCCGCGCTAGCGTAGTGGTTACAACACCGCTCTGGCAACCGGGTGATTCAGGATCAATGGTACCTATACCTTGTAGCGGTATGGCAGCTTGCGTACCCTGACAATCCCCAGAGCTATGCCAGTGGGAGTTTTACTCCTGGTAGGTTCAACCAAGCTGGACTGGTCTGTGTGGGTAGGGGTCAGACAAAAGCTGGTACCCTGGTCCTCCAGGTTGGGGGTTTTAGCACAGGGCTGACACCCCTGTCTATGTAAAAAAAATTGCACGTTACGGAAACAACAATAAATGGAAAAACTTTGCTGCGGGATGGACATTCAGAGTCTGTGGCTCGTATGACTGTCAGTGGTGAAAGCCGAAAGGAAGCCACTGACATGAAAACGGATGTCCTGACCGCAAAACAGGATACAAGAATAGGTTTTTGGAATGTCAGGACAATGTACGAGACAGGTAAATTAAGACAGGTCATGGCAGAAATGAGAAACTATAGGTTACACATTCTAGGGATAAGCGAGAGCAGATGGACAGGGGCAGGAAAAGTTAAAACAGCAACAGGAGAAACAGTACTTTACTCTGGAAGAGAGGATGGACAACACAATGAAGGCATAGCCATTATTCTACAGAAAGGAATAGAAAGGACATTACTGGAATGGAAACCCATCAACAACAGACTGATAAGATTAAGATTGAGAGGGAGATTCACCAACACTACAATAATACAATGCTACGCACCAACGAATGATAGCGATGAGGAAGTCAAGGATGAATTCTATCAACAACTGCAGAAAGAAATGGAAGATACACCTAGATATGATCTTGTTATAGTAATGGGAGACCTCAATGCGAAAGTAGGTACACACAATACATATAATGAAAGAACAATGGGGAAATGCGGCAGCGGAATAGCAAATGAAAATGGGGATAAACTAATAAGTTTCTGTAGCATTAACAACCTGGTCATTGGAGGAACACTCTTCCCACATAAAGAAATTCACAAATTAACATGGGAATCACCAAATGGTCGGGACAGAAACCAGATAGACCACATCATGGTTAACGGTAGATGGAGACATGCATTATAAGATGTGAAGGTAAGAAGAGGTGCAGATGTGGGAAGTGATCACCATTTAGTAGTAGCAAAACTGAAAGTGAAACTAAGAAGGGCTGCACCAACTGTAACTACACAGAAAAGGTTTGACATCAGCAAATTGAAGGACTCCCTTACCAGAAAAGCTTTTGCGGCCGACATAAAGAAACGATATCAATTTGCCAAAAGTCAGGAAAAGACATTGACTGATGATATAGACCAGAATTTCAACACCATTTCAACAATATACAAAGAAAGCAGCAAATAATGCTTGGGATTCCAGGAAAGGAAGAAGCAAGACTGGATAACACCAGAAATATTAAACACCATAACGATGAGAAAGGAAATGAAAAGAAAGAAAACAGAAGCGAAGTCCCCCAGGTTAAAGCAACTATATAGCGAACAGTACAGTCAGCTGGACAAGGAAGTTAAACGCCAAACCCGAGCCAACAAAAGGAATTTCCTAGACGATCTTGCAAGACAGGCAGAGGAGGCAGCACTGAGAAATGAACAAAGCACAGTATACAAAATAACTAAATTCATCAGCGGAAAACGAGGTGCAAACAATATTACATTAGTAAGAGATAAGCAAGGTAATCTCATCATGACAGCAGAGGGACAGGAAACAAGATGGGCAGAGCACTTCAGAGAAACTCTGAACTAGGAACCACCAGAGACACAGCTGAATGTTCCTGAAGCTGAAAACGATCTAGATGTGAATACAGACATTCCACAAAAAGAAGAAATTATCACAGCAATCAAAGGGTTAAAGAACGGCAAAGCTCCGGGCCATGATAACTTAAATGCAGAGCTATTTAAGACAGACCCTGAGCTAGCAGCAGAACTATTAGAACCACTATTTGCACAAGTCTGGAAAATGGGGACAACACCATCAGAGTGGAACAAAGGAATAATTGTCAAGTTGCCCAAGAAGGGAGATCTTGCAGACTGCAATAATTGGAGAGGAATCACTCTTCTCTCAGTTCCCAGCAAAATACTAGGCAGGATAATTACACAGAGAATTTCAAAGGCAGTAGACCACAAACTGAGGAAGGAACAAGCAGGATTTAGAAAGAATAGAAGATGTGTATATCATATATTCACTCTCAGGAACATTATAGAGCAGTGCTCAGAATGGCAAAGACAGCTTTACATTAATTTCGTTGATTTTGAAAAGGCTTTTGACAGCATACATAGGGACAGTTTATTGAAAATACTGTGGGCTTATGGAATTCCAAGCTGCATAGTGTCAATTATAAAAAGCCTCTATGCCAACTTTACGTGTAGTGTTGGGCAGAGCAACCTAACCTTTGAGGTGAAGACAAAAGTACGACAGGATGCCCCTTGTCTACCACTCTATTTTTAACAGTCATAGACTGGGTGATGCGCCAGACAACAGAGGGCAGTCCAAGAGGAATAAGATGGACAACATTTTCTACATTGGAAGATCTCGAATATGCAGATGACATTGCACTACTAGCACATTCACATCAACACATCCAGGAAAAAATGGATAGACTTAACAAGTGTAGCCAGCAGGTGGGCTTGAACATCAATTTAAAGAAGTCTGAGGTCATGACGCTCAATATGAGCAACCCTGAGCCCATATCAGTAAGGAATAAGCAATTGGTACAGACAGATACCTTCACATACCTAGGAAGCATAGTAACACCAGACGGCGGGGCAGGCAAAGACATCAACATCAGAATGAATAAGGCAAGAACAGCCTTCTTTAGCCTAAACAACATCTGGAAGTCCTCCCAATACAGCACAAGCACAAAATTAAGATTATATCAGAGCTGTGTGCTTTCTGTGCTTCTCTATGGTGCGGAATGCTGGAGAGTTACAGAGAAGGAAATGTCGAAATTGTCCTCTTTTCACACAACATGCCTAAGAAAAATTCACCGAATCTTTTGGCCGAATACCATCACTAACCAAGATCTGCTTATTCGTAGCAAGCAAGAGGACATGCACACCATCATAGCTGGCAGACGCTGGAACTGGGTTGGTCATGTCCTCAGAAGAGACCCCGATGCCATCACAAGAACAGCTATGCTTTGGACCCCTGAAGGAAAACGAAAGAGAGGCCGACCAAAAACAACCTGGCGGAGGACTGTGGAGGCTGAGATGCAAAGAATGAACCAGAGTTGGGGCACTGTACGAAGGATGGCCACCGACCGAGCAAAGTGGAATCAATTTGTTGTTGCCCTACAAGATGCCACTAGGCGTGATGGCCACTGACGGCTTTGACGGTCGGCGGCTAAGGATCAAAGAAGAGAAGAAGTAAAGATAAATGAATGTAGAGTTAGTATATGATGGACTTTTAGTGATATTCTACATATAGTAATCAGTGATGAGTCATAATATAGACCACTTTCAAGAAAAGACTCATTTTAGTGAATGAAAAATGTACTCACCAACCCATGCATAAACACTGAAATATTATCCATAGAGCTCCAGCATCTTTTAAAATATCACTAATCCATATATGAATATTATTTACAAGTGTAGGAGCCACGCTAGCGTAGTGGTTACAACACCGCTCTGGCGACCGGGTGATTCAGGATCAAATCCGGGCGACGGCATTTGAGGATTTTTCGTCGACCAGGAATTGGACTGGATTAACTCGAGACCTGGCGAGGACATTTGAAGGAGTGTCATCGACCAGGGATTGGCGGCTTCTGAGCCGACCCAGCTGCAATGGGTACCTCCGAAATCGGAGAGTATTTGCCTGAAAGGCGAGGGACACCTGTCTCTGTACAAGAAAAAAGGGATACTCACGTAAAATCAATGTCAGGTTAGACATTAGTAATAACCTGAGATTTTGCCTCGAGTATTAGCGGGCGTACGCAAAAAAAAATAAATAAATTTACAAGTGTCAGCTTCCTGTGATATTTCGTTAATGTTTTACAGACCATCCAGCGAACCATATAAACATTATAGACATTTGGAAAGAAAAAGGACATTAGAGGCCGCGTGAAGCTTTTAAATAAAATCGTACATTGTATTGTTATTATACAACAAAGACACACATATTATACATCACAGTAAAGATAAATGAATGTAGAGTTAGTATATGATGGACTTTTAGTGATATTCTACATATAGTAATCAGTTATGAGTAATAATATAGACCACTTTCAAGAAAAAACTAATTTTAGTCTATCAAAAATGTATTTACCAACCCATGCAATGGACTGAAATATTATCCAGAGTGCTCTAGGGTCTTTTAAAATATCACTAATCCATACATGAATATTATTTACAAGTATCAGCTTCCTGTGATATTTTGTTAATGTTTTACAGACCATCCAGCGAACCATAAAAACATTATAGACATTTGGAAAGAGATAGGACACTATAGGCCGCGTGAATCTTTTAAATTAAATCATATATTGTATTGTTTTTATACAACAAAAGCACACATATACATCACAGTAAAGATAAATGAATGTAGAATTAGAATATGAAGGATGTTAGTGATGTTCTACATATTTTATAGACTACCTTTTAATAAAAACTCATTTTAGTGAATGAAAAATGTACTCACCAACCCATGCATAAAAACTGAAACATTATCCAGAGTGCTCCAGCATCTTTTAGAATAACACTAATCCATATATGAATATTAATTACAAGTTTCATCTTTCTGTGATATTTTGTTAATGTTTTACAGACCATCAACCAGACTGTACCATCATCATTAAAATAAAAAAGAAGATATTCAAGGCCGCGTGAACTTTTAAATTAAATCATATATTGTGTTGATATTACACAACAAAAGACACACAAATTATGTTTCACAGTAAAGATAAATATATTTAGAATTATAATATTGGGGCTTTTAACTGCTATTCTTCATATTATATTCAATTATCAGTAATAATGTAAAAAATTATTTTTGAAAATTCATTTTAGTGAATGAAAAATGTACCCACCAACCCAATGCATAAAGACTGAAATATTATCCAAAGTGCTCCATGGTTTTTTTAAAATAACACTGATCCATATATGAATATTAATTACAAGTTTCAGCTTTCTGTGATGTTTTGTTAATGTTTAAGAGACTCTCCAGCGGACCGTACTATCATTATTAAAATTTGGAAACAAAAAGGTCATATTCAAAGTAAATCATATATTGTATTGTACTTACATTATTATGCATAAACAATATGTAAACAATTTTATCTGAAAGGATATTTACATTTTAGTCAATGGTGGCTTGCGTATGCCATATCTTGAAGCAGTGTTTTGGGTGGAGGTGAGGATAATCATCGCAACCCTCGCAAATAAAATTTGTTCTTTTTGGAGAATCTGGTTTGCTGCAGACTCTACATCTTCTGTCTTTTTCTGTGTAAGCTATCATATGCTTAGCTCCTTCAAGCCTCTGAATTGGGTTGGCTGTCCTTGGTCTTCCCGGGGTTGCCTTGATACTCCTCTGTGGCTCGGGCATTAGATCTGCAGCCCACTGAGGCAAAGCATCAATCAGAGATATTTTGAACTGTTTTAATGTCATTTTTCTACTGCCTGTGAGCCTATAGAGGATGAAAGCATTGGTACAAGTAATTTCCATTATCCAGTAGAATATTTTTTTCCACCACTTGTTGCTGCGTCATTTGTGAATGCCATAATACCCAAGCATTTGATCAGCACGGTCACATCCATTCATGCTCTGATTATAGTCATGGACTGTTATTGGCTTTGGTTTTGTCGTGGTAGTCATTCCTGTATTTGTTTTGGTGGAAACAATGATTACTGACTTTTTTGCTTTCTTATCCCTCCATCCAATACAAAGCAAAGATGAATCTTTAGTTTGCCAGCATTTCCGTTCCATGTGTGGTATGGAAAAAGCTTTTATTTCTAATGGAAAGCCAACTCGGTTTCACTGGAGGGTGCCAGTATAGTATTGCTTTTGCTGAAGCAAATTGTCAATGAGTGCCCTGGTGGTGTAGAACCTGTCTGCAAATATGATAACCAGTTCCAATTTGCTGCAATAGAGTTCCAAAGACTTTTATTGCCATCCCACTATTGGTGTCTGTGCTTGGATCATATGAGGTATTCGCTCCATAATACGTAAGCAGGGATAAAACATACCCAGTGGTACTGTCAACAAGACCAAAACTCTTTATATGATACTTACTAGGCTTAGTTGCATTAAATTGCTTGTATTTCCATCTCCCTTTAAATCCTACAATCATTTCATCAACCGAAACATTTTCAAAGGGCGTAAAGGCATTATTGAAATTTTCAATCAAAGAGTTGATGAATGGCTCCACTTTACTTTTTCCCTCAGCATCAGGCTGTCCCACATGCAACATTGTTTGATAGATAGACAAAAATCTATCTCTTTCAAAGTTTTTGTGATAAAATGGAGCATAAAGGCAATCAGTTTCTGATGAATAATAGTCTCTAATAGAAGGTCTGGGATCAATGCCCATAGCATTTATTGTAGCCATAAATTTTAACAACTCATAGTTTGATAGTGCTGTCCAGCTGGAAAATCTAGATCTTTTTAGGGATGGATTATTTTTAAGAACTTTAAGTTTTGCATACTCATTTACAGAATGTACTATTGAATTTGCAATGTCATCAGTAAACAATGTCCTATAGCAGTCAAAAGGAGTTGATGCCTCACTAAGACCTAAGTCATCGTGTACTCCTGGTTTGCGACCATATTTGGGAAGAAATCTGAATGTGTTTTGGGTCTCTGTAATACTGATGTTTGGTACTGAAATCCATTCATTACTAATTGCCCCTTGTTGCTCCTTGGTACTAATGCTTTTCCCCCTTTTTGTCGATGATTTGGTCAAAACTTTTTGTCGTTTTGTAGCACTAGGGCCTGGCTGTGACCACGCCCCTTCCTCATTAGAACTAGCTTCTTCGTTAAGTTCAAATTCGAAATCATCATTTTGACTTTTGAAATCATCATTCTCGCTAAACTCGTCAAAGATACACAGTTCCCTAGCTTTTTCTACAGATAAAAAAGACCTACGTTTTGATAAACATGATGTGGTTGGTTCGCTAGACATTGTCTGTATAAACAACAATAATTGCCGATCAAAAGCTGACAGATTTACCGTTTTTTTACAGTGAAATTAGCTAGAACAAGCATGTTTCCGAGTCACAACTCAAAGATAGCGCTCTTCTGAATAAAAAAAATAGTAACTTCTGTTATGTTAAAATACCAAATTACTAAAATACGGAACACATTTCACAGAACACAAAAGTGACATTGCCATCGTTGTTTTGGCTTCTAGGGGTTTTGCGGATGTACACTGCCAGCGTCGTTTCGGCCTCTAAGAGTTAAGAAACAAGAGGGGGTAACAACCATTGTTAAATACAACCTTATAGAAAAATGAGTCGTGTCCCTTTGATAAGAAATTAATGCATTCAAAATAGACAGGTACATTTACAGACTATAACTCAGCAAACTGTACGCAACAGAAGATTTACAAGAGCACACTCATTACATAGGAACAATATTGCTATCAGTGCCATCAAAAATATTAAACAGGATCATCTTTGAGAGATTAAAAGAGTCCATATATAGACAGCTGAGAGAAAAACACACAGGTTTTAGGCAAAGCAGATCCTGAAAATATTGACATTGCCACATTGAGCATAATAGTGGAACAAAGTCTGAAATGAAACTTGTATCTTTACATAGGATTTTGTGGACTATGAAGATGCACTTGACAGTGCAGACAGACAATCACTTCAGAAATTGGTGAGACATTATAGAGTCCCCCTGAAGATCATTAACTTAATAAAGAAAACAAGAAGACATGATGTGCAGAGCTCTTCATGGAGAAAGTATTACAAAACTATTTGGGATAAGAGATGAAGTGTGACAGGGATGCTTCCTGTCACCATTTCTCTTCCTATTGGCTATAGATTGAATTATGAAAACATTGACCTCAACCAACAACTTTAGTCAACAGAAATGGTATCCAGTGACTAAACAACTTGATAATGTAGATTTATCAGATGGCCTGGCTCTCCAGTCCCATAGCCATAATCAGATGCAAGACAATGAAAGTGCTAGGTGTGAGTTTACAGCAAGTAGGTTTGAATATACACAGGGAGAAAAGAAAGATAATGGTAATAAATGCAACAAATGATAACAGTATTGCACTTGAAGAAATGCCCCTTCAAGATCATACATAAACATTGGCAGCAATGTAGACCAAGTGTGATGGACTGACAGTGATATCAAAATAAGAATACAAAAAGATAGAGGATCTTTCATTGCATTGGGAAATATGTGGAGAGCAAAAAAACCTTCAGTTCAATGTCAAGTCAGTACGGCATGACTCTGAAACCTGGAGAAAACAAAGTCAAGTCAGTACGGCATGACTCTGAAACCTGGAGAAAACAAAGACAACAACCAAAAAAGCTAGACTTTCATAAATGGGTGCTTGCAGAAAATAGAATGATTGAAGTGGTATGACCAGATCATCTTGCTGAACTGATGACAAAAACCAAACAACTACCAGTGGTACAAGAGATGACAAGAACCAAACAACTACCAGTGGTACAAGAGATGACAAGAACCAAACAACTACCAGTGGTACAAGAGATGACAAGAACCAAGCAACTACCAGTGGTACAAGAGATGACAAGAACCAAACAACTACCAGTGGTACAAGAGATGAGAAGAACCAAACAACTACCAGTGGTACAAGAGATGAGAAGAACCAAACAACTACCAGTGGTACAAGAGATGAAAAGAACCAAACATTTACCAGTGGTACAAGAGATGACAAGAACCAAACAACTACCAGTGGTACAAGAGATGACAAGAACCAAACAACTACCAGTGGTACAAGAGATGACAAGAACTAAACAACTACCAGTGGTACAAGAGGTGACATGAACCAAACAACTACCAGTGGTACAAGAGATGACAAGAACCAAACAACTACCAGTAGTACAAGAGATGACAAGAGCCAAACAACTACCAGTGGTACAAGAGATGACAAGAACCAAACATCTACCAGTGGTACAAGAGATGACAAGAACCAAACATCTACCAGTGGTACAAGAGATGACAAGAACCAAACAACTACCAGTGGTACAAGAGATGACAAGAACCAAACAACTACCAGTGGTACAAGAGATGACAAGAACCAAACAACTACCAGTGGTACAAGAGATGACAAGAACCAAACAACTACCAGTGGTACAAGAGATGACAAGAACCAAACAACTACCAGTGGTACAAGAGATGGCAATTACCAAACAACTACCAGTGGTACAAGAGATGAGAAGAAGACACTGGAGATGGACACAGCACACATTGAGAAAACCTGTTGATAGCAATACCAGGCCAGTCCTTGTTCCATAGTCCCCAGGGAGAGAGAGGTAGAGGGAGATCAATGAGCACATGGAGAAGAGAACTGGAGACAGACATGATGAAGACATAGTAGGATGTGAGCTGAAGGCACAAGAAAGGAAGACTTAGCATAAGTTTGTTGAATGTCTGTGCTTCTTGGACAGCTGAAGTATGATGATGATGAATGTTACTATCAGTGTCAGGGAAAATCTTTAACTGGATCATGACGAATGTTACTATCAGTGTCAGGGAAAATCTTTAACTGGATCATGATGAATGTTACTATCAGTGTCAGGGAACATTTTTAACTGGATCATGATGAATGTTACTATCAGTGTCAGGGAAAATCTTTAACTGGATCATGATGAATGTTACTATCAGTGTCAGGGAACATTTTTAACTGGATCATGATGAATGTTACTATCAGTGTCAGGGAAAATCTTTAACTGGATCATGATGAATGTTACTATCAGTGTCAGGGAAAATCTTTAACTGGATCATGATGCATGTTACTATCAGTGTCAGGGAAAATCTTTCACTGGATCATGATGAATTTTACTGTCAGTGTCAGGAAAAATCTTTAAGTTGAGAGAGTGTTTTGAGGTGCACAAACTTCGGTTACAAAATAGACAAAATTTCCAAGCTACTTCGCACCCGGGAACAGTTCTCAACACCCAGAATCTGAAATGCTCGGGGAGGGTCATGTTTCAGTTTTCAGAATATGCCCAAATTATCACCAGAAGTAGCCCAAAGTTGCCCAAATTATCACCAGAAGTAGCCCAAAGTTGCCCAAAATATCACTCGAAGTAGCCCGAAAATTGCCCCACTTAAAATATGTAGTACAACTTATTTATCAGAAAAATATTTTTTTTTAAAACTTCAAACATAAACTTTGTTAAATACCTGCACATGTACATTCAATGTTCTGATCACCATCATCAGCTTGGTGTCAGACATGTGTTGATGGACCAGAACAGTATTTTCAGCTCATGAATAGGCAGTAAGGCACATGGCCTTACTGTAGATTTTACCCAGTGTCACCTGTCTTATAAACTATGGTTTTTATCTAAGCAGTCTTTCTTAAATTCCATAAACTGCCAAAACATCATGTTTTCCTCTGTGCACAGTTTTCTGATCTGACATTAGTATTTGGTCATCACTGTCCATGTTAAACGTCAGCAACTTGTCTGCATTTCCTTATGTCATATGCTATGGTAGTTCCTACTCCATATTCTTCAGTAAGATGATGCTCAGAGACACCACGATCAAGCTTTGGCAATAACTCTACCTTCTGTGATATCAATAATGACTAATGCTTTCTTTTCTTATTCCCACTGCTACCCACAGGAGTATCTGCAACTCTTTTCAACATTTTCACAATGAAATTAAACTCACAAAGTTTAAGTCATGAAAGCTCACAAATATCCACTCAATATGACAAAATGAGCTCAGAAATATTCACAAATGGCTGAAATTGGTGCTTAGACACAACTAAATAGTTGTGTTTGACAATTTATATCACATTATAGCACATATGCCAGCTTATACTGCAGTTGCACTTCAAGAGGATGAAATGTGATAAACCGAACATTGTGTGTGTTCAGTACCCTGCATACCTGTTAAAAAAAATAAAAATCATTTTTTAAAATTTGTTTTGGGAACTTAAAAGTAGCCCAAAAGTAAGCCAAAACACTCTTCAGTTTTTGGTATATCTTGGTTTTTTGGATGTTCGGATTATGGGTTACACACCTGTGTAAGAAATAATCAGGGTTAAAAAAACTAAATTGATCTTCAAATTATTTGAGTCAAAACAAAAGTGTATTTAGTATGATCTTTGGCACAGTATGTTACTGACCAACTATTTATAGTTATGCAATCATCCATATCAGCATCAGTGATCCACTGTAATCTTTTTTAAAAGTTGACTTTTTTGGTCGAAATTATTCCAGAAATTCATTATCATATAAATGAGATCTTAAAACACCATTCTGAAGGTCAGATATCTTTAACTCAAGTTCTTATGTTGTAGCTTCCATGAGCAGACATATTTGTATATAGGTAAATAACAGAAATTACAGGGATGATCTTGATTAAGATACAACAAGCAAGTTTATGGCTATAGCAGCTGCATTAAGCCTTACTATTTAACAATAATTATTGCTTGGTGTTGATGGTATTCAAGTATTAGTGTAATATATTTTTATTATAACTTTATTTTCTTAACTCTTAGTATCCGGCAAGCCCCCTGAAGTGGCGCGGGTTTAGTACCATTTTTACGGCTCGCCAGTTCAAGTGGCGCGCGACGGTAACGATAGCTAAACTAGCGCGTAAAAACGTGGTTTTAGCTCCCGTATAGTAAGAGTTAATGTGATACCTACAGTAGTACATCTAATACAGTTCACTGCTTTCAGGCTGGAAGAAATGTGGCAGCTAATGACACAAGTCTGTTTGCAGAAATAAAGCAGGAAACAGATGTTAAGGTATGTACCATAATTGTAACATTGTTTAGAAGCTTTAATAATATTGTGGCTTGGATGTATGGTATACTGTTAATGCTGAAAGAAGAAAAATTTATATTGCAATATGCTGCACCCATAAAGAATTTATTTTGGACAGTTTTAAGTGATCTTTTTCAGAAATTATGGTGGTCTATACTAGGTATTTGTTAATCTAAAATTCTATCTTAATTGTATATAATTAACTAAAGTTCATGACTTGTAAGAAACTCAGTGTTTACAAGGCACCAAAGAATATTAAAACAATTGACTCAAATGTAAATGTTGGTGAAAAACAGGAATTGAGTTGTAGGTGGTTTATTTTTTATTTTACTGATCACATATTGAAGGTTAGGAGGTTTCACCAAATCCTAGAAAGGTAAAGGGGATTGGGGCAACTGCCTATATAAAACATCTTTAAAACATTGTGACTTGACAGGAGACAAGACTGAAGTGCTTTACCCTCTCCCCTCTCCACTGCTGTTCAGGTTAGGCCCTGGCAAAGACATTTGAAGAAGTGTTGTTGTCCAGGGACTGGAATAACCTGAATGGCTCCTGAGCCGACCCAGCTCTAATAAGGTAAAGGAAGGAACCCGTTACACGCCCATTGAGGCATATTGGGCCCATATTATCTTGACCGTCGACACACGAGGGGTGATGTGGTCGACATCACGTCGGCTGCCTTAACCTTCCCAGAGTTGCTCTGGTACCCATTTGGGGCTGGGTCGACCCAGGAGCTGTTTGTGGCCTAAAAAATTTCCGCCTCATCTGGGGATCGAACCATAGACCACTGTGCTAGGAAGCCAGTGTACTAACCACTATGCTACCATGGTTCCCCCAGCTCTAATGGTAACTTTGAAATCGGCGAGTATCTTCCTGAATGGTGAGAGGACACCTGTCATTGTACAGGGAAAATAGGGATGCGCAAGTAAATTCAGTCTCAGGTTAGACATATTTACTGGAGATTTTGCCTCGAGTAATAGCAGGCTTACGATTTAAAAAATATTAAAAAATGAAATGCGATATACTAGAGCAGGTTAATTTTATTCTGACTGCCACATAATAATTTATTCTAAATGAAATAAACAAGAAAGAAGGATCAGTCAAATTTTATAATGAATGTGGTGTGGCTATGCCCAGTGCAAATCTCATGAGACAGCTTTGCGTTTGAAGCCTGTGGGAAAGTTAGTAATGAAAAAAGTGGAAGTAGTGGCAAGGAAAAGAAAAAAGTTAAAGAGGTGGCAAACATGTAGTATGCAAGAACACACCATATGATAACAGGAAACACAAGGTTTCTAACAGTATGCAAGGTGTTGTGTAACCCTGACAGCTTATATTTTATGATTCTGTTAAGATGGGCTGACATACAGATTCATACAACATAGATTGAGAGAATAAATCAAGCCAGGACAATCCAAGGTTTAAGTTGACATAATAAATCCAACAGAAAATATTTTCAGAGCATTTCAGGCATTACTTTTGACATCACATATCCAGTACCTTCTTTCATGACCCTTGTTACTTGTACTGCACATATTTCCATTATTGTGCCCAGTTTCATAAACAGCAGCTACATTGTTACATCCTGAAATTTGACTAAATGAGAGGCCCAGCCTGCTTTGGGATTTCACACTCTTGAACGTTATTAATAACATTCGCATAAAATAGACATCTAGTCCTTCTATCGACTTGGCCAACTTTGAGTCTCCTTCCATGTCGTGTGGAGTGTATTGGGGCAACTACAACAGTAGTTTTTGCCAGGAATAGCCTATGAGATATTAGGTAGAAGGTCTCTAGAAATTGGCTTGTTAAGAATGAATAAAGACCTATTCAAAATAGGGACAAGGAGACGGGAATGTGAATGCTTTCCACTGAACAGTATTTTCTAATTAATTATGGAAAGAGTTCTTTTTCCCCATGACCTTAGCTTCTGCCCTTAGATTCCATATCAGAAAAAGCCCCCAACCTCATCTGAGTAGAGAAATGTTCCTATTTGTGAATATGTAACACCGACAGCATGAGTGATACATAACAAACTTGATAATGATCAAACGATTTTTGGGTTTATTAATTACATATCCACACATATAGGGTTAGTAATGGTTAGAATGTAATGGTGGTACAAGACGATTCACACAAAACACACAGTTGAGATATTAAAATTGCAGTTAATTAAGTAGTAGTTAATTAAGAATGGACTGGTGCAAAGCAAAATGATGATGATGTGATATGATACTCGTTACCAAAATGGTGAGTAATATACACAGTCCATGTGTCTCTAAATGGTTCTAATGGATATGATGATTCCCATGTATGCGTAAAATGTCCCAAGTTGTCATACGTTATGTCGAGTGGGGTATCTCTAAGTCGAGGACGTTCTGATGAAAACTGTTGTCGTATTGAGAACGTTGACGAGAAATATATATATTCCTTCACTGTTTGAGTATATCTCTGTAGTGTTGATCAACAGTTAATAGCTGTCATATGAAAAAAAGCAAGTCTGTTGTCTAATCTCTCGAGGGTACTGGCCAGATTGGATATCTTCACAAAATGTTAGTGATATGTAGACTGATTATCTTGCGTATGTAGTCGTGATTCATAAAATATACTTTAGAGTCTGCTTCATAGAATGCGCTTAAGAGTGTGTTGCACTTGGTATAAATATGAGTGTAACTGTCTTTTTCTCTCTTGTAGCGGTGATCATTTGCATAAGACAGCATACATGTTGTTAGATGTGTAGTACTTGTAATGATGAGCTGAGTGTGGGTGCAAATGAAGGCGCGAATGTGTTTAGGCTCGTATATGTTGTGTAATGCAACCCATACACTCACATGCAGTAGTCAAAGATGCTTGGACACTGCAGGCACATTTCAAAACATTTATTGACGGTAACACACAGTAGCATCAACAGGAACAGTCAGTGTAAACAAGGTCATGCTGACCGGAAATCGTTAGATATACATCAGGCATTCAAAAAAGCTGGTAAACATTCCAATATTCGTACATGGTCAATAGTAATGTTATTCGATGACAGTTCACAATGCCGCTTTGGTATCTCTGACTAAACGCGTCAGATACCTTAATCACTTTGACATACAGGTACAACTTGGCATTCCCCACCAATTGCACATTATCAGGCTGTAATATATTAGCCTTAACACAGGCCTCGTTATGACGTCATCTGTGTACTTCTTCTAAGCAGGTTAACATCAACCCTGCAGTAATGCTTATGTAGACATAAATACCGCCAATCTGCTGTTCCCACAATATAACTTCGTCACTGGACTTCTGGATAATATAAGGACTAATAGTCTTGGATGGCTACCTTGAGCGCAACAATATAAGTTCTGAAATGTAGGACTGATGAGCTGTAGTTCACAGACTAGGTAATCCTTTAACATGTTCTGCCACCAAAAGCATAATAATGAAAAAAGTCGGGATTACCTGGAACCAAATCCTCAGAACACAATAAGGAACTCTGTCGTCATTCCAACGCACAGAGATTCAGTGGGGAGACCTGCCAACGCAGTCACTTTGAAGATTTTCCCCGAAAACACAATGGACATCATGTCCCACAGAAGCCAGCTTACATCCCGGCCTGATGGAAGTCTATTCACTTGGCGCTTAAAACCTGCGCATGGGCACAAGCCCGAACTGTTTACCTTTGACCCTATCTTCATACAGGTCAAACCCCAAAGGATGAACCAACAGGGAAGACAACCCCTAATCAACCTGACACCGCAAGGTAAAGACACAATTATTCACCTTTGACTAGGGTGAAAAAACATACGACAAATAACTTGACATATGACTCCGTCGAAAATGACAGCAACATATTACTACACCTCCCCTGTAAAAAAAATGATACATTTTTTTTCTCAAATATATTCATGAGCAAGATAGCACGATTATCAATTATGTGCTCATGAAAGAATGACCCTACTATCAGGTACAATGGAGAGATTAAAAATCATCTCTCACCATAAGAGAAAATATTTCTCAAAGCAAAACAAATTCAGGAGGTATCATTAAAGAACCTGAGTTGCTGGCATTACCAAGACTCATATCAAACCTTATTAAATACTATGATTATAATAATAATAATAATAATAAATTCTTTAAGCGCCAAACACGGCGCATAAGGCAGAAACCAGTGCTCTCCAGGTTGTTCGTTGTGACGCCACTCCTCTTAGCTCTTGCACATTATTTAGGCCCAACGTTCTTCCTTCTCTTATTATTGTTCTTCTGAGTGTTTCTTTTGGTCTTCCTTTTTTCCGCTTACCCTCAGGAACCCAAGTGAGCGCCTGTAGTGGTATTCTGTTGTTTTGCATTCGTAGGACATGACCGATATATGACCATCGTCTTTTCCTTATATAGTCGGAGACATATTTCTGCCTAGAGTCTTCTCTTATTTGTCGATTAGTCTTGAATTCTTTCCAACTGATGTTCATGAGTTTTCTAAGACATTTGTTCTCGAATGTATTCAGCTTGTTCTCCAATGATTTTGTTATTTTCCAACTCTCACAGCCGTATGTTAACACTGAGATAACATTTGAATTAAACAGACGAAGCTTGGTATGTATATTCAATGATCGTAATTTCCAAATGTTAGATAATCTATTGAAGGCGCTAGCTGCCAAAGCAATTCTAGTATGGATTTCTCTTGTTGTGTCACCATCCTGAGTCATTTTACTGCCTAAATAATTGAAACTTTCAACTTTCTGTAGTTTTTCCCCGTTCAAGATGATATCAAAGGTCTCGTTAGAAAAGTTCATAGCTTTAGTTTTAGAGGCATTTATTTGGAGACCAATTTTAACCGAGAGATGACACAAATTATTTATTGCTTCTTGGGATTGTCTTGGTGTTGAACTTAAGAATGCTACATCATCTGCGAAATCCAGGTCCCCCAGGAATTTTCCATTTGTCCATTTTATACCCAATTGTTCATTGTGGGTATAGTTTCTCATAACCCAATCAATAGCTATTCCAAAAAGTAGTGGTGACATAATACAGCCTTGTTTCACCCCTGTTTCTACTGTAAACCATTCTGTATTCCCTTTATTTGTTCTAACACAACATCTTGCATTGTCATATAGCGCTTTGATTATATTCACATATTTTGTTGGAAAACCATAGATTGTAAGTATCTTCCACAATGATGGGCGGTGTAGACTATCAAAGGCTTTTTGAAAATCGACGAAGGTGATAATAAGTGGCGATTGCCTTTCCACTGATTCTTCTATAATTGTTCTTAGTGTGAATATTTGATCAATACATGATCGTTTCGGCCTGAAACCCGCTTGTTCTTCTCTGATCTTTTCGTCAGCATGCAATTTAAGTCTTTCTAACATCATGCAACATAATAATTTTCCAGGTACTGATAATAGAGATATACCACGCCAGTTATTACAGTCTGATAGATCACCTTTCTTCGGTAACTTTACAATAATACTGTCTTTCCATTGTTGTGGTGGTTGTTCTTCTCTCCATACTTCATTTATAATATCTAAAATTCTCAAGAGGTTGTTGTCATTAACTGCTTTAATCATTTCCCCTGAAATTTCGTCAACTCCAGCAGCTTTAAAATTTTTTAATCTTTTAACGGCTTGTTTGATCTCGTCCAGCGTGAATTCATCGCAAGTTATTGGCAAAGTGGTTGTGGATGTTTCATTATTAAAATCAGGTGTTACTGTTGGTGGTGGTCTGTTTAGCACCTCCATGAAGTGCTCAGCCCATCTCTTCATTTGTTCTTTTTCTGTTGGTATTGAATTCCCTAATTTACCTTTAACAGGTGTTTCCATAGCAGTAGGCTGGTGACATAGTTGTTTTGTAATTTGATAAAGGCACCTACTATTACCAGTTCTTGCAGCATTTTCAGCTTCTACGGCCAGTTCATTGATGAAATGTCTTTTATCTCTTCGAGTTTTTGTCTTCACTTCTTTATTTAACAAGTTATAAGTTAGTTTGCAAGATTCAACTGCATTATGTGTACTTGCCGCTAGTAGTTTAAGTTTTGCTGTTTTCCTTTCTTGTATTTTATCCCAAGTATCTTCTCTCATCCATTTTTTCTTTTTATGTACTAGGTATCCGGTGGTCGCTACAGCTGCTTCTGTCATTGCTGTTCTCAGTTGTTCCCATTTAGTATCGATTGTCTTGGTGGTGATATCGTTGTCAATTTTGCCTAAAGCATCGAAATAGTTGTTCATTTTGACATTATATTCCTTCTTTATATCATTTGATTGCAGTCTGTGTACATCTATTCTTCTATTTTTATTCGGTTGGTATAACTTCTTCAGTTTAATTCTCATTTTAGCTATGCAGAGGTTATGATCGCTTCCGATCTCTGCACCTCTGTATGCTCTGACGTCTTGAACTGATGAGCGAAATTTAGCGCTTATGCAGAAGTGATCTATCTGGTTCTTAGTTCTGCCATCAGGTGAATTCCATGTTATCTTGTGGATATTCTTATGTGGAAAGATGGTGTCTGCCACAACGAGGTTTGATATTTCACAAAGTTCTAGAAGTCTTTCGCCATTTTGATTCATACAGCCTATGCCATGAGTACCGAGATATCTTTGTACTCCATCGTTGTTGTCACCTACTTTGGCGTTAAAATCACCCATGACTGCTATTATGTCATGCTTGGGTATTGTGTTGATGGTACTTAGAAGTGCTTCATAGAAGTCATCTTTTGTGGTATCAAGAGCGTCGTTAGTTGGTGCATAACATTGTACAATTGAGAGCTTGAAAAATCGTGTCTGAAATCTAGCTAATATTAGCCTCTCATTGATAGGTACCCAGCTGATAAGCGATGCTGCTGCTTTCTGTGTCATTAGGATGGCTACTCCCTCTGTGTGACGATTATCATTACTACCAGAGTATATAATTTGCTTTTTTTCTTCTGAAATATATTTTATGCCCTTCCCCGTCCATCTACACTCGCTGACACCCAATAAGTCCAACTTATAATTATCCATTACTTTAATTACTTCTTCCAATTTTCCGTCTTGATACATAGTTCTTACATTCCAGTATCCAATTTTAGAAATCTCCTTAGCCCCCAAGATATTAGAGTGAGTCATGTTTACTGTCGAGCCTGGTTCTGTTTCGGTAACAATAGCTTGTTTTACGATAGTGAATTGTTAACTCACTGATCAACCCTCCGATCCAACCGACCGATTCAAGGGTTTCGAGGTCAGTTATAGGAAAATATCTACACCACTAGATACTCTGGTGTATCTCTTATTCTATAATTTAACATAACATGGTGATATCCATCGAAATATACACATTCCTGATGTTTTTCTTTCGGCGTCTAAGGTGAGAAACGAATTTCACCTCCATCTTGGAAGGGTAGATAACAATATACAAATGTCAGTATACAAATATCATGAACTACAATGTTATATTAGCAACATATTACTAGTGGATGGACAAAACCAAATTTGTTAAAGTCATTATACATCATCCAAATAGTAAAACATTTGTATTACAATATATTAGGATATTAAGGACAGACAAAAGTCTGAAAATGTATCAGGAAAAACTAGGACACAAGATTTAACTGGAATCATGTGGGCATCTAGACAATATGTCCGCCATAACATTATCCGAACCACGGATAGCTCGCACAGTGAAATGGAAAGGCTGAAGAGCAATTGCATAACGAGTAGATCTCGAGCTCTTCAAATCCTTACTTTGCATAGCCGTAAGAGCTTTTTGGTCGGTTTCCATAAAGAAATGCGTGCCCAGAAGGAACCTTTGTAGCTTAAGAATGGACCACACCATAGCCAACAATTCACGGTCTAAAACTGAGTAATTCCTTTCTGCCGCATTTAGCTTCCTAGAGATATACATTACAGGATGCAGAGTTCCTGAATACTCCTGCATTAGTGCCGCTCCAATCCCAGTGGAAGAGGCATCACTACAAAGAACAAAAGTCTTATCAATCGTTGGTAGTCTTAAGATAGGATGAGATGAGAACAAATTCTTAACCTGATCCAATGACGATTGGCATTCTTGGGACCAACGCACCATATTAGGAGAACCTTTTTTCAATAACGATGAAAGGGGTGCCATAATGGAGGACAGATTCTCAATGAATCTTCCATAGAATTGTATCAATCCCAAGAGACTACGCACTTGCTTTTTTGTCTTTGGAACCGAGATATTTAATATCTTCGAAATGTTTTGGTCCTCTGCCTTCAACAGACCATGACCAACTCGATGGCCTAGGAAAGAAATTTCACTAAACCCAACAAAAGCTTTAGAGGGTTTTGCAGTCAAACTATGCTCACGTAGAGTAGATAGCAATTCCTTTAGACCCAAATAGTGTTCTTCCCCAGTATCGCTGAAAAGACAGATGTCGTCTAAATACGCGATGACATCTGTACGATCTGATAGAATTCGTCGCATCATGCGCACGAAAGTCGCTGGGGCGTTCATAAGCCCGAAAGGCATAAAATTCCATTGAAACAGACCCCTAGGTGTCGAAAAAGCAGTGAGAGGTTTGGCATGTTCCGTCAAAGGGACTTGCCAGTAACCTTTTGACAAGTCTAGTTTAGTAAAGAATCTAGCTTTAGAAAGTCTAATAAGTAGATCATCTAATAAAGGCATAGGTTCAGCATCAAACTTCGTAACTTGATTTAATTTGCGATAGTCAACGCAAAGACGTATGTTATTGTCTTTCTTTCGAACAATAACTATCGACGAAGAATAAGCTGAAGTGGATGGTTCAATTATTTGCAGTTGAATCATTTCATCCAATTCTTTCTCGACTTGTGCTTGAAAATGAATAGGTATAGGGTATGGTCTTACTCTGATCGGATTACGATCAGTAAGTATGATGTCATGTTCAATGACACGTGTGTGTCCAGGAATGTCAGTAAGGACATCCTGAAATGATTGTAGCGTAGAAGATACTTGACGCTGTTCCTCAAAAGACAAATTCGAAGAGACGGTAACGTTTTTCCATGATTCCGTAGAATTAAGTGGAATCACAGGAAGAGGTAAGTTAACGTCAGAAAAAATAGTTTCTTCATCCTGTATAACGGACAGGGATGAGATGTGGCCATGTTGGACTGGAGAGTCGTCCGTCGCCTGGAAAATAGGCTGCAAATAGTCTGGTCGTTCAATAAACTCTGTAAGCATATTTATATGAAAGGTTTTATGCTTTCCATCCACATCGACGATATAGTCTACATCGGAAATTTTGGAGACTATAGTGTATGGACCTTTCCATGAAATGAGAAGTCTGTTCTCCATTGAGGGAAGTAAGACAAACGTGAATTTTGTTGTTTGCAAGAAAAACTATTATCAGGTTGGTAACTTTTATTAAAGTTCCCATAGTTACTGGGATCAACCTGTTGAGGACAATTAAATTGCCTCCAGTTCTTTAAAGAAGAACCATTACGTGATGGACGCCTTTGGTATTGTCCACAATCACGGTTATCTCTTCTAGCAGAATTGTTGTTATTTTTGCCTGTAGCAATCTCCTTAACATCATACTGTCTGAGCTGAGTACGATGGGTACTAACAGTTTTGTTTTCTTTTACCAACTTATCAGGAATCTGAAAATTCGATACACGGTTTCCCTGAGGAATCTTATCATGACACTTATCAAAGTCCTCACCATGATCCAAAGTTGATTTACCTTTGTTGGCCTGAATCCAACTCCCATTAAAGGCAGTATTGTTATTCCGTGGGAAAGTATATTTTCCACGAAAAGATTTATTCACATATTGCATAGTGTTACCATGCGCATTAAGTGCATGGATGTTTCGTTCCTCCCAAAGAGAAATTTGTTGCGGGGTACATTCCTTAACCCCATGAATACGACCGATTATAAGATCCGCAATAGGATTAGGAAGAAGACACGCGTAGACATTTCCTATAAAGAAGGGAGTATCAATCCTAATGATAGCAGTAGGATATCTTTCTATGGTCCCATCAAATGTAACACATTCAACCACTTTTCCAGTGGCACAACAAGGATCTATCAGAGACTGCCTAACCCCGACGGTAGTACATCCCGAATCGAAAAGTACTGAGACCAGCCTATCATTCACTAGACCTTTATTCAAGATGAGAGATCCTCTCCCATCATGCGCAACTGTAGCAGGAAGAGAGTGACCACAAATTAAAGTAGATACAGACGATGGATCGAACAATGTTGAGCATTGGGGGCATTCAGTTGCTCTCCCAAAATCGAAAGCACAACCAGTGATAGCCTTAGAGTTACCACTATCATTTACTTGATTACAGGCTCCATCAAACTCTTGTTGTGCAGAGTTTGCCTGTTGAAAAGGTCTTCTTCTGTTATGTCTAGGTCTGCCGCGATTATCATTTCCCCTGTAATTGTTATCATATTGCCTATTGTAATTATCATTCTGGTTTGAATCCCGGTTTCTAAATTCACCATCGTCATATTCCTGACGTCAAGAATGATTATCTCAAGAGCTCGGATAGTTATTATTGTGATAACCTTTGCGAAAGTGTCTAAGATTATTACCACCAAAATTATGAGAACTATCATCTCGTCTCCAGTTCTTAGAAGAAGAACCATTATATGTTGGATTACTCTGATTCTGAGTGTAATTCTGATTACTTCTCCTTTTCCAGTTTTGTTGAGCACCCTGAAATTTTTTATTGAAATTAGGGCCATATGGTGCTGCTGAAGCAACTGGCAACCCTTCTTTCACTTTAGAATTGCTAACTGTAGCATGGGGGTGGTGCACAGTGGCATACTGGCAACAGTATTCCTCCATGTCCTTTAAGTTTTTAGGCTTACGCTCATGAAGGAATGCAAGAAAAGAATCATTAACAGATGACAGAACCTTATCTCGCAATAATAAGTCCATTAGACCTTCATATGTTTTCTCAATCTGAGACAACTCAACCCATCGTGTAAATGTACGACGTATTTTTGAAAAAAATTCAGAGAAATCTACTCCATTTTCTAGCAACATTGTCCTAAAACGAAGTCGATAATCTTCTTCTTTTAGTTGATATTTGTTTAGCAATGCTGCTCTGACAACATCATAATTAGTCCTGTCATGTTCGTCTATTGTCATAAGAGTAGTCACTGTGTCACCTGTAAAAAATTCCATCAGTTGTTCGACATATTTTTCTTTTTTTACCTTATGCGCATCGCATAAAAATTGGAATCTATCTAGATAATCTGCTATGTCATCCTTTAAAGGATTGAAATGAGGTAGTTTGATTCTACTAACAAACTCCTTTGTCATACTCGAAGTTGCTTGATGAGCACCCGAACTCGCCAATTTCAATTTCTCTAATTCCAAAGTTGCGAGTCTTTCCTCATGTTCCATTATTGCTTTTCTCTCTTCAGCAGCAGCTTGAAGTTTTCTCTCCTCAGCAGCAGCTTGAGCTTTCCTCTCCTCTGCAGCAGCTTGAGCTTGGAGTTTTTTCTCCTCAGCAGCAGCTTGAAGTTTTCTCTCCTCAGCAGCAGCTTGAGCTTTTCTCTCCTCTGCAGCAGCTTGAGCTTGGAGTTTTTTCTCTTCCATTTCCATCTGGAATTTTCTTTCATCAGCAGCAGCTTGAACTTGGAGTTTTTTCTCCTCAGCTTCTTTTTGATACCTTTTTTCTTCAAGTTCTAATCTTCTATTCTCAGCTTCTAGCTTCTTTAGTTCAGCTTCTGCTTTCAATTTAATTTCCTCTTTTTGTTTCTTTTCTTCTGATTTTAATGATTTGTCGAATTGAGCAATTGCAAATTCTTCCAATTCCTTACCAGCCTTATTAAGGGTTAACCCTTGCTGGATGAAGAAATCCAAATTAGACATTCTGTCTAAAGAGATCAGTAACCTGAAAAAATTAAATAAATTACCTTATCCCACTTCAATGGGAGACAATTCTGAAATGCTAGACTTGTATACTCACTTCACTTTATTTCACTCTCTTAGTCTTAGTCAAAGACCTTGTATGGTTATCTTGTTTATAATGTAACAAATAATCACTTGAGTACCTGTGGAAAATATTACCTTTATATCCCAATCACAAGTCTTTTTTATAAAGAACTTTCATATGTATTCCACCTTGTCTCAATCTTTGGACAACAAGTCTTTTAACAAAGAACTTGTATAAATATCTTATATAATAATATTTTTATCAACAATCTCTATATGAAGAGTGTACCTTATTATTAATAATAATAATACATGACCAAGTATATGTATGTAGACTGTGTATGACAATAATGTAGTACAATCATAAATACAAAGACAAAGATACAGAACAATAACCGAAAACGTTCGCGGAAGTCAAATAAACAATACAGCAAAAAGTAAAGAAAATGTTACACAAATGTGTAATGATGACCGCGAAAAGTAAACAAGACAAATGGCAACACTGTTATAAACAAAAAGGTGTAAAGAAATAAACAAAAGGAAGGAAAGACCTACAGATACAAACAAATGAAATCAAAACTGAAAAACAGAAAAATTATTACAAACAAAAACTACGAAGAAAAAACACACCTCGTCACAACTAAACAAATATAGCAACAAATTGTCGCTAGCAAGGTTTCAATTAAGAAAATTGCGCCTACAGAAAATGCTATTATAAGACCACTATATCTTATAGACCGTGGTATCTCTTATAATAGACACCGCCCAACCTTAAACCCGCTAAAGAAAACACCAGAAAAATACACAACAATAGTACGAGTAACATATATATAATATCAATGAAATGTGTTGCAAAATAAAGCTTAGTCACACATGATATTACAGTAACTATCTTGCTCCTTGCGAACACAATAAGAAAATGTCAAGCGCTCATTTATTGTCAGATCCACTGTAGCATGAAGTGGTCTTCATGAACATAAAGTTACTATGACCTCGAAAACTTGCCACTTGCACAACGAATGTTGACAATTTATTCGCACTGTTTACAAACACTTGACCTCGAACAATGTGATTTGAATGCTCGGATGTAGAAAAGTCTGTTGTTGACTGAGACGTGTGAACGACCAGCGGTACCGTTCACAAAAAGGGACTCAACTTGTATGCAGCTGTGGTCCACATAGCAAACGCCTCGATGCTAACTTCAGTACTTGTCCTGTTATAGTTTATGCAGCATTATAACATAAATGCTAGCACTGTTTATCTGGGTCAACAGTTGATGACCTATTTCTGTCCTGTGTAGCCAAAACTTGAAAGTGTAGAGTATGTGTGTTGTTCCTAACTGTCAACCTTGTTTATCAAAACGTGTAGCACAAAGTCCATGGAACTAGATCGCTCTGTAATCCCCAGAAATGTAAATTTCTGGACCACACTGGAGACATCATAAATGTAGCAGAAGAGCCCACGGAACTGGTCCACCAGAACTGTAAATTTCTGGATCACATTAATGTCACCAATAATGTTAATTGCTCGCTCTGTCCAATGTGTTTCTTAGATCCACAGATCAAAAATGTAATGTGCACCTGTCCTTCTCATGAAAATAGCCCCATCAGCTGGCCTACCAGAAATGTAACTGTCTTTTTCTCTCTTGTAGCGGTGATCATTTGCATAAGACAACATACATGTTGTTAGATGTGTAGTACTTGTAATGATGAGCTGAGTGTGGGTGCAAATGAAGGCGCGAATGTGTTTAGGCTCGTATATGTTGTGTAATGCAACCCATACACTCACATGCAGTAGTCAAAGATGCTTGGACACTGCAGGCACATTTCAAAACATTTATTGAAGCATCAACAGGAACAGTCAGTGTAAACAAGGTCATGCTGACCGGAAATCGTTAGATATACATCAGGCATTCAAAAAAGCTGGTAAACATTCCAATATTCATACATGATCAATAGTAATGTTATTCAATGACAGTTCACAATGCCGCTTTGGTATCTCTGACTAAACGCGTCAGATACCTTAATCACTTTGACATACAGGTACAACTTGGCATTCCCCGCCAATTGCACATTATCAGGCTGTAATATATTAGCCTTAACACAGGCCTCGTTATGACGTCATCTGTGTACTTCTTCTAAGCAGGTTAACATCAACCCTGCAGTAATGCTTATGTAGACATAAATACCGCCAATCTGCGGTTCCCACAATATAACTTCGTCACTGGACTTCTGGATAATATAAAGACTAATAGTCTTGGATGGCTACCTTGAGCGCAACAATATAAGTTCTGAAATGTAGGACCGGTGAGCTGTAGTTCACAGACTAGGTAATCCTTTAACATGTTCTGCCACCGAAAGCATAATAATGAAAAAAGTCGGTATTACCTGGAACCGAATCCTCAGAACACAATAAGGAACTCTGTCGTCATTCCGACGCACAGAGATTCAGTGGGGAGACCTGCCAATGCAGTCACTTTGAAGATTTTTCCCCGAAAACACAATGGACATCATGTCCCACAGAAGCCAGCTTACATCCCGGCCTGACGAAAGTCTATTCACTTGGCGCTTAAAATTTGCGCATGGGCACAAGCCCGAACTGTTTACCTTTGACCCTATCTTCATACAGGTCAAACCCCAAAGGATGAACCAACAGGGAAGACAACCCCTAATCAACCTGACACCGCAAGGTAAAGACACAATTATTCACCTTTGACTAGGGTGAAAAAACATACGACAAATAACTTGTCATATGACTCCGTCGAAAATGACAGCAACAATGAGATTCCACTTTTGAGCTCTTTTGCTTGACTTCAGATAATAAGCTTTTGAGTGATTTGAACTTGTGATAACTATTTATTGAACTTGTGAGCCAGCAGTATATGGTGACGAAAAATGCTGCGTCCACCTTCTGAATTGTGGGTGAGAAAATATTCCTTTTTAATTGAGGAATGAAAGATGTCCTATGACAAATTCTGCTAGCCAAATGTCCGTTTTTTAATAACTTATTTCTGGTTAGACGCCAGACATGTTGCGTGTAGACTCAGACTTCTATTGATTTAACATGCCGGTGGTTTAAACAGCATGAGATGTTTTCACCTGGCCAAGCTGGGCGTCCCATGCTGACGTTTTCACCTGGCCAAGCTGGGCATCCCATGTGGTGACCCGTCACTTGTATGGACAGCGGCCGAGCAACAAAGATAACAACTGTTCACTGAAACTGTATAATGCCCAGATGTCTGATTTGGATGACCAGATGTGTTTTCACCATATTTATCACGATGCAATGTGGACTTCAAACAATGATGTCAGGTATGGGGACTCAATCAAAAGACTTTATTTTAACACTGATGAAAGAACAAATGCGGTTCTCTAGATACCAGTTGCGAGTAATCAAAACGATGAAATAGCAAATGTGGGATGAAAGAGCACAAATGTGGGAGAAAATAAAATACAAGAGATGTAGGAAAAGATAGATATAAGGCCTTGTTGCTCATTTATCACACTCCGACATCACACTTTTTGCTCTGACATCCTTCACAATGCTTTTTACTTCTTTTATAATGCCTGCGCAACAATAATTTGAAAGAAACCTCTGTCAGAGAAACCCGATTTCTTCAATGATCATGCACTGCTTACAACACAAGGCACCTTTTGATAAGTGAAAACCCATTAAAAGACAATGCTTATAATCAAATCAGCTAACGAGCCTTGAAAACTATGCCGATATCAGAGATGCAGAAAGCTGCTAGATTACAGACATTGTCCTATAGAAGAGATACAAAAAGCATGATCCAGATGGAAAAGTACAACATTATGCCAACGAAACCAATGAAGGCAAGACTAGATGATCTGACATTGGGATGTCTAAAATGTAGCAGCTTTGTCCATCAGGGAAAAAGACTTAACTCTTTCAGTCCCAAGCAAAAAAGTGGGTTTGGCCCAAGCAAAAATGGCCATCCCAGTGTGTTTTTATTGTTGTTGTTTGGAAATAATTTTTTAAAATGTTCATATGCATAAATAACTTTGTTGTTGTATATGAAATTGAAGGTAATTGGATGTACTTTACTCTTGTGCTACAAGTATAAAAGGTTTCATTGAAAAATGATTAGTTATTCAAGGTAAAATGGAGGATATGCGCTTAAAAAAATGATTAGTTATTCAAGGTAAAATGGAGGATATGCGCTTAAAAAAATCGCTTTAAAAATCTAAAATAAATATCTCAAAACAGAAACACGTTCACTCTTAAACACGTGCGGTATTTAAAAGAATGTACTTGCAGTCGGAAATAACGTTTTGGGTGGTTTGTGGGTAGTTATAATTAGAAACAGTCTCAAACAGAGGCACATATACTAAAGGCTTTTTAAAGTTGATTGGGCCAAGCGCGTCTAACCCCTGAGCCTTTATAAAGTCGATTGGGACTTTTTTTTTTTTTTTTTTTTTTTTTTTTTCGTACGCCCGCTAATACTCGAGGCGAAATCTCAGGTTATTATTTATGTCTAACCTGACATTGATTTTACGTGAGTATCCCTTTATTTCTTGTACAGAGACAGGTGTCCCTCGCCATTCAGGCAAATACTCGCCGATTTCGGAGGTACCCATTGCAGCTGGGTCGGCTCAGGAGCCGCCAGTCCCTGGTCGATGACACTCCTTCAAATGTCTTCGCCAGGTCTCGAGTTAATCCAGTCCAAATCCCGGTCGACGAAAAATCCACAAATGCCGTCGCCCGGGTTTGATCCTGTATCACCCGGTCGCCAGAGCGGTGTTGTAACCACTACGCTAGCGCGGCTCCTAAAAGATTGGGACTTAAAGAGTTAAAAGACAGCATCAAGAAGACCTATCCATGAAGACAACACTACTGAAGCCCACCTTATACTCTGTACCATGGAAACAGGCCAGCAGTACCCTTCAAATTGATACATCAATCAGTGGTCTCAGAATTGGATATCTTCTTCTTCTTCATTGGTCCTGAAAAGGACCTTAGTTGCATTGTGTCCATTTACAGTGAAGCTGCGATAGTTGTGCCTTTCAGCCGACTTCAGCACAGCATTTTTTTTTAAAATAAGTATAATGATCTGCAAAAACAAACTGCTACATTAAGTATGATCCAAGAAAGCTATCTGATCAATCATGGATACTTGCCTACATGGATGGATCAGCAACAAATGCCATTAAGAATGGTGGTGCCAGTATCTTTATCTCATGTCCTGACAACCACTATGAGACTAGGCATATTCCCACTGGTAAATTCTGTTCCAACTATACAGCTCTAGAGTTCAAGCTCTAGAGCAAGCTGCAAAAATGATTTTTAACACCAACTTTGACTGCCACCAGGTAGTCATCCTCACAGATGCACTGTCTGTACTGCAAGTTCTCAAGGGTGGTAAAATCCAGCATCTGAGAAATGAACTAAGCAAGGTAGCTGCCAAAAAGTGAACCATACTTCAGTGGGTACCATCCCATTGTGGTGTACATGAAAATGAAAAGGCAGATAAACTTGCCAAAAATGGAGGAGAATGTGAACAAGAAGATAACAAAATCACATACAGTAGAACTCCATTTATCCGAACCCCATGGGACCGAGCATCGTTCGGATAATCAAATGTTCGGATAATTGGATTACATAATGTATCGAGTACATGTACACATATTTCTAAAAATAATTAACCATCACAAGGAAAATACACTATAAAACATATTTACTTGTACTGTAATAATAATACCCACACTGTATTAGATCACTGTATCACCAAAATCTTTTATTACACTGCAGTGCATGTACTACAGTACTTGTATTAATTATTTTTGTTAAGAAAGAGAAATGTTTTCAAAATAACATTACAAACGATTCAAAACCAGGCGCAACTTACGTATATATGTACTTGCACAGATGTAGCCCACTATTTAAAATAATGAGGAATCCTCTTTTGCACCAAACTGGATAGTCTCCTTTTGGCTGCTAAGTCCCGCATTCTCTTCAACAGCAGAAGCTGTGTAGGACAGCTGTCATCTTCTTGCTCGTACCAAGCAATCGCTGTTTCTAGTGCTATAAAGGCCTCTTCAGGACTTGGTCGACGTTTTGGTTTTTCTTCATAATCTACAAGTACATCATGTACTTCTGAGGAGTCTTCATCATCGGTCACTACATGTATTTGGTTTTCTTCTTGCACAAAAGACAAAATTTCTTCGTCATTCAAAAACTGAAAACCAGAATCATTATCATCTTCTAGCCACATGTGTACATCATCTTTGTCACAGTCCGAAAATCCGGGCATTGCTTGAAACAGTTCCACAACTTCATTTATACAATCATCATTTGTGTCCACTGCAGTAGTTTCATTTCCTCCTTTTTTCCCAAGCAATCTACTCCAAGCCTTGTTGAGATTATCTTGTGACAGGGTGGTCCAAGCATCAGCTAACATATAGCAGCAGTCTTTGAGATTAAGCTTTTTGGAAAACGCCACCACACTTTCTTCATCTTCAGTCAACAATAAACGACGCAGGACTTCCTTCTTGTACATCTTTTTAAGCTTTGCTATAACACCCTGATCCATTGGTTGAATCAGTGCTGTTACATTGGGAGGCAGAAAAATTACTTTAAAATTTGCATCAACTGCATTCAATGTATCCGTCTCTGGATGAGATGGTGCATTGTCCAGTAGAAGAATTACTTTTTCAGTTTTCTTTTCTTGTTCTCTCAACCTCTTCACATTTGGGATGAACTGATTTGTATACCAATCAAGAAATATTTCACTATTCATCCAAGCACTCTTCTGTGCTTTGTAACACAATGGGAGACATGTCACATTCTTTAAACAACGTGGTTTTTTGGCTTTGCCGATCATTAGCACCGGTAAACGATGACTTCCACTGGCATTTGCGGCTACCAAAATTGTTACTCTCTCTTTGCACTTTTTAAACCCAGGGGCAGCTGCTTCGCGCTGAGATGCAAGTGATTTTTGAGGCAATGATTTCCAGTATAAGCCAGTCTCATCGGCATTATACACATCATCGAGTGAATAACCTTCTTCTTCCAAAAAAGCCAAGAATGTTTCTTTAAAATTTTTAGCGGCAGTTCCATCGCTAGATAAAGATTCCCCTTGAATCTCCAATTCTCGTATGCCATGACGAGATTTAAAGTTTCTTAACCATCCCTAGCTAGCCTTAAAGTCAGGAGGACCGTCAAGTTGATTGTTGAACTGAAATGCCTTTTCACACAACAGAGAACCAGAGATAGGTTCCCCTTTGCTTCTTCTTTGCACAAACCATATATACAAAGCCTCTTCCAATTTCACATCTTTCGCATTTCTCATGGTTTTACGTTTCTTCGACCCATTTTCACTATCAAATTTCGATGCAAAACTCATAATTTCTTCTTCTTCCTTGTTCGCCCTGAAAAGGACGGTGGTTGCGTTGTGTCTGTTTACGCCGTAGCTGTGATATCTGCACCTTTCGGTCGACACATCCGACTTCAGCATGGCATTTTTAGGGACCGGGTTTGCCTTCCCATTGCGATCCGTACTCGCTCAGCCAGACTGCACTGATGCAGAATGTTTCCAGGACCACCACGTGGAGGTGGAGTACGGTCTTAGTCAGCTCTGGTTCGCTGACTCTGATGCAAGCAGTCAAGCTATGGGTCGCTGATTGCATTCACTATTGCTGCATCTTTGGGTCCCACTCATAATTTTATCCGTGTAACTTTTGATGTCAGAGACGGTAGCTTTCCCAACATTAAACAGCCTCGCAAGTGAAGACACAGTTTCACCTTGTCCTAGTCTCTGGATAATTTCTGTTTTCGTTTCAATTGACAAAACATTGCGGTTCCTTTTATATGCTTTAGGCCTACTGGAAG